>OY282558.1:313701457-313893983 GCA_958295665.1 Tipula vernalis | reverse complement strand
ACACTTGATCTCCAATTTTGAAATTTTTACTCGAACAAGTCTTGCCGTTGTATTCTTTTGATCTTTCTTTGCATTTCATTAGATTATTGCGAGCTATTTTATTTGACTGTTGAAGTTTAAATTTCAAATCATAGAAATAATCATCGTAATTATAGAGAATATCGAATTTTTTGAAATTGAATTGATTTAAAACCAAAAACTAATTCGTATGGCATAAACTGTATGGATGTGTGGGGTTAGTGTTGTATGAGAATGTGGCATACTGTAACCATGAATCCCAATTTAGCGGATTATTTTGAACATAATTTCGCAAGTATTCGACTAAGGTTTTATGGCTACGCTCAAGTGCTCCGTTACTTTGCGGATGATAAGCACTAGCATTTAACTTTTGAATTCTTAAAATATTGCAAATTTGCTTGAAAATATTGTCCATAAAATTTGATCCCTGGTCTGTTAAAATTGATGCAGGAAAACCGAATATACAAATAAAATTTTGAACAAAAGCTGTAGCAACAGTTTCGGCTTCCTGATTAGGTAAAGGAAAGGCGAATGAAAATTTCGTTAAGTCGCACTGCATAGTTAAGATACATTTATTATTTATAAACGAAGAAGGTAATGGACCTACGATGTCTAAGAAAATTTTTTCAAAACCTTTCTTCGATGTTATGGTAATTTTTAATGGAATATTTTTATTTGGAAAACCTTTATTCTTTTGACAAGATGAACAATTTCTGACATACTTCTCTATCGTTCCAAATATGGTATTCCTTAATAACTTTGTTAAATAATTCCATTTTGTTGTTTATTAAGGGAACTATTGGTACTAGTTGGAATTGCTACATTAGAATCATGAGAAATATTTGGTAATGAAGTATTTGGTAAATTTAAAGATTTATTTTCAGAATTTGGTAAAGATTTGGAACAATTAAGAGAAAATATAGGATTATCATTGTTAATAGTTTGATTATTGGGAAAAGACGTATCGTTTTGTAATATAGGAGTAGATAACTTTTTAGATTCCGAACGGGTGATAACATTACATTCAGGAACTTCATTACTATTCTGCTTAAGGAATCTGCGTTACAGTTTAATTTTCTTGATTTATGAATTATTTTGTAATCATGAATTCACATTTCTGTGAAGAAGGATTTTTTATATTGCAAAGCCATATTAGAGGTTTATGATTGCTAATTATTTTAAATGATCTACCGTATATATAGGGACGAAAATGATCCATGGCCCAGACTATCGCAAGAAGCTCTTTCTCTATAGTTGAATAATTCTTCTCTGCACGATTTAGAACACAACTGGCATATGCGATAGGTAAATCAGCATTGTTGGTCTCCTGTGACAAAACTGCACCCATTGCTATGTCGCTTGCAACGCATGTTAGAACAAATTCCTTTGTGAAATCGCTAAATTGTAATACTGGGGGTTTGACAAGAAAATCCTTTAATTTTGTAAATGCTTATACAAAAACAGAATCTTTCTTAAGAAGGTCAGTTAATGGCTTAGTGATTTTAGAGAAATCAGGGCAAAATTTTCTATAATTGCCGACCAGTCCAAGAAACGATTTAACTTCACGATCTGTTTTCGGCGTTGGATAAAATTTCACTGCATCCGAGCTTTGTAGGATCCGGCTTAATGCCTGATTCAGTTATTAAATGACCCAAATAGTAAATCTCTTTGCATAAAAATTGACATTTTTCGGGATTAACTTTTAAATTATAATTTCTAAAATTTGTAAATTTTTCGGATAAATTTTGATTATGATCCAATAGATTTTTACCATATATCACAGCATCGTCGAAATATACCAAACATGTTAACCCATTAAGGCCATATAAGACATTATTCATCATCCTCTGAAACGTACTCGGCGCATTATGAAGCCCTATACTCATACGAGTAAACTGCTAATGTCCGGTGTCAGTACTAAATGCAGTCTTTTCACGATCTTCTGGAGCAATCGGAACCTGGTGATAACCATGTGCCAGGTCGATAGCAGAAAAATAATGGGAACGACCAAGTATATCCAAAATGTCCGTTACATTCGGTAATGGAAATATGTTAGGAATAGTTACGTCATTCAGTTTTCGATAATCAATTACAATGCGCCACTTTTTCTCTTTACTTGTTGATTTTTTGGGTCGCAGAGTAATGGAAAATTCCATGGCGACTTAGAATCTTCGATAATACCATCTGCTTTCATGTCAGATATCTGTTTGTTAACCTCGTTTTTACAGCTTCTGGTAATCGATAGGGTTTACGAAAAATTGGGGTAGAATTTGGAAATGTATTTATTTGATGACTAGTTGCATCAGTGATAGACAATTTGTCACCATCAAGGAGAAATACATCATTAAATGTACGACAAATGGATGAAATGGATTCATATTCTTCATTACTTAAATGATTGAGATTAATTTTTGATTTCAACAATGCTAACCGGTTCTGTATATTAGGGCTATTGAAATTTAAATAAAAAACATGAAATTCCTCTAAGGAGTATGTTTCAATATTTAAATTAGGATCTAGCACAATGTCATATTCGTTTAAATTTACTAAACTAACAAAAGTATAACCATTTTCTACTTTTAATACAGAATTAGCAATAAATACTCCAGGAATAATCTCTTGTGAAATACAAATATTTTCGGAATTACTAGGCAATGAAGATTTAATTTTGACATAAGACTCTGTACGAGCTGGAATGGTTATTATTGAAGTAATATTAGAAGTATTGTAAGGGACCAACAAATTGTAAATACATAATTGAATAGTATTTAATTTAAAACGTTAAAATGATGACAGAACAAGATGATCGGTTTCGATGTCTAATTTTTTGTCATACGCATAATGGTGAAATTTTTTGCACGGAAATCTTATGGCGGTTGCTTCTCTGTCGATTGTTGGATACAATTTTTGGCTTTCGTCAATGCCCTGCTGGCATATCCGATCGGCTTATTATTTTATGGCAGACAAGCTCCAAGAGCTACGGAGCTTGCATCGCAGGAAATTTTAACGCTTTGATTTACGTCATAATAACCCAGAACTCTTCTCAAAAGCTGTTTGTTGGTCAACATCCCATACCCATGCGGTGTCCTTCACTATTCATCTTCTCAATGCTTCAATTTCGGAACAAATTTTGCAAGGTATGTTACTGTATTAAGCAATTCTGCAATTCCTTGACATTAGCTGGAGTGTTCAAACGATGAACTGCTGATACCTTATCCGGATCAATCTCACAACTATTGGATATAAAGACATGTCCAAGAAATTTTACTCTATTCTTGTTGTTTTCATATTTACTTTGATTTAATGTGAAACCAGCAACTTTTAATCGATGCTTTACCTTTTTGGTGATTTCCCCTAACATTTCCTCATTTTCCGCATAAAGAAGAATATTATCCATGGCAACCTCGCAATTGTCGATGCCTTGCAATGTCTCGTTCATATACTGTGAAAATACTTCAGGTGCAGAATTTATACCAAACGGCATGCGTAAATATGGGTAACGTCCCCATGGTTTACCGATGACCAAGTATTTTGACGTTCGTTCAGTCACTTTGATCTGCCAGAAACCATGTTGACAATCCAATTTTGTGAAAAACTTAGGCTTTCCTACTTTTGCGGCTATTTCTTCCACTAACGGGTAACGGCGTCGTTTTATGTTTTTATTTAATTCGACTGGATCTATACATAAACGAATTTTTCCGTTTTTTTCTACCACCAGCATAGGGCTTACGACTGGGCTTGGTTCAGTAACTGGCGCTAAAACTTTCATTGTAACCATTCTGTCCAATTCCTCTTTTGTTTTATCTATAAATGCAGCTGGAACTCGACGCGATGGAATTATTATGAACTGCGGATTGTCAACAAAATCGATATCATATACTCGTAATTGTTGCAACAACCCAACTGTATATCCACTTTATGAACTCTTTTCACTAATCCCAGCATCGAGAATTGACATTAAATCCTCGTTAATTATTTTAAAAATCACCTATCCTGATTTTTGCAGAGATACGCACCATACCTTGGTTTCACCTATTACTTTGATTGTGTCAAGATTAGTCGATGAAATATTTACTTTTAATTTTATTCTGCGAACGCTTCTTTCCGCGATATTACGTTGCAGTGAGCTCCTGTGTCCAAATCAACTAACAGTTCACATTCACCGACTTTCAATGTTTCAATCCATTTGTCTTTTTTGATTGAACACACTTTTATTTCTTCCTTTTCACATTTAATACTACTCACATTGTAATCATACTCGCTCTCGGCACTCAAATCTGAGTCACTTTCGGAAGAGTCACTGGCTATTTTGTTCACTTTCCCTCATTTTTTATGTATGTCTTGTTTATTTAACTTTTTTCCGATGATTTCTTTTTGGAGCGACACATTTTTTAAGATGACCCTAATTACCGCACTGTTCACATTTTTTGTTGAATGCTGGACATTGTTTCTTACCGTGTCGGGTGCCGCAGCGCTTACAATCAGATACTTCATCGTCTTTTTTGAATTATTTTGTTAACACTTGATGAGGAATGTGCACACGTCGATAGATCACTCAGTGACTTTATTTGTTTCTCAGCACGCTCTGCAGCACGACAAATTTTATCCGCTTTGGTCAATTCCATATCATCTTTGACCCACATTTTTGACGGGTATTTTCGTTGCGAATTCCTACAACGATTTGATCTTTCATGAATTCATCTTCTTTAGTGTTGCGTTTTCAATCGTTGCAAAAAATCTTCCAATGGATCACATTCTTATTGCTTAATACGATGAAATTGGTACCGCTCGTACGTTTTGTTACGCGACGGTGCAAAATATTTTTTTAATTTGTCGATACTTTGCTTCGGATCCTTATTTTCGTCATCTGTGGCGCCCAAATTATTTAATACTTTCAATGCGGGGCGACCAAGGTACGAAATTAATGTTGATACTTGAATTTCGGTTGTCTTTTTTGTTAATTCCATAGAATTACTGTAATGGGTAAATAATTCGATCCATTTCGTCCACTCTTGAGCCATATCTAGCTCTGAATTTATCACAAAATTCTTCGGTAGTTTAATTCTGGACATTATCACAATCAAAAAAAAAATTACGCAATAATGATACGGTATCGAATGTTCTGTTGATGACGCGTCACTTTTACCGTGGTACTTCTTTTACCTCGTTGTGTGTAATATTGACGAGTTTATTCGGCGAGAAATATTATTAATTTCTTTCTTATTTCCGATTTAATTAAATAATTGTGTAATTCACGCATTAAAACCACATCTGACATCATGTAATACTTATGAGTATCTAATATTGATAGAGACGTGATATAAAATTATAATACGTGTGTATCGATTGAATGATCTTTAATGACTAACTTTATAAGAGTGGTTTTACATAAGTATGTGTTAGTATAGAATAGGGTGGTTCATATTGTCACACAAAGATTTTGTAAAATACTTAGACCCAGTTTTTGATGAAACAACCTGCAGCTCAAAAATATGAAATGAATTTGTCGAATAGTCAATCCATTGTCAACGATGAAGACCATAATTTTTGCATAAAAGTTAGATCGAAGCCCGCTTTTAGAATAAAACCGTTGATTATAATGTCAGACAAAGTATTACTGCAAAAGGTTTTGTTCTTCTCCTACTACCTAACGAACTTCATTTTCCCCTCCCCTTACTTTCAGGTTTATTTAATCACGACAATGAAACGATTCACAAATGAAACTATTAACAAATTGGTCTTTCTGTAAATCAATTGCACGATTGGCGGCTAATATAAAAAGTATTGTATTTTGGATGTCCACAGTGAAACAACTTCGAAAGGACCCTTTAACATCAAACAATGATTAGTATAATCTTGTGGCTTTTGTCTAAACCCTATTTTCTCGACCGTTTAAAATTCCCTGAGTCCATCTGTCTGGTTGTCTGTTTGTACCTACGGTATTTAGAGATCGACCTGTATGATTTGGATTTTTTTTTTCGCCAATCTGTTTCTGTGATCAAGATGGAGACCTGGAAAGCATTGAGGGTTGTGCTTGGAAGGTTAAGTTGCTTTTAGACTTGGAAGTCAGCTTAAATTGAGTTCATGTATGCATGTGGTTTTTCGGACCCTGTTGTTTTGCAGATTGAGTTAGTCGTTCAGCTGAGTGTTGCGTTAAGTGTTGCGCCGAGGGTTGAGTTGTTGCCGAGTAGGCTCTTCGGTTGCGGTTGACGGATGAAATCCAGTTAGGGACTTATTTAGGGGTTGAGTCGGAGGTAGAGTTTTAGATTAGTCTATGTTCAGTTTAGGTGTGCATGTAGTTTTCGAACTGTGTTAATTTAGGGCTTGAGTTGAACGATGAATTTGGGGTTATGTTGAGGGTTGAGTTGAAGGTTGAGTTAGAGTTGGGTTATGGTTGAGTTTAGGGTTGTGTTGAGAGTTCAGTTTAGGTCGAGTTAGGTTTGAGTTGAATTTTAATTGTATTGAGTGAGGGGTTCGGTTAGGGACAAATTTGGAGTCGTGTATCTTAGAGTTTAGTGGTAGGTTAGATTGTGTTGATTTGAGTTTAACTTGGGGTTGAGCTAGCTTCCACTATGGTTGAGTGATTGGTTCCACGGAAAAATTATTTCCGATTGTTTCGTGGATTGAATTAGGCGTTAAGATTATCGTTAACGGTTGATTTGGTTATTGTATTGCGCTTGAATTGAAGGTTGCATAATAAATTTGGTTTTATGAAATTGTTAAAAGGTACAGTGAAGGATTGAATTTAAAGTGGAATTTGTTTTCAAGACCAATATCCTAATCACCTTGTGAAGTCCTTTATATTCTTTTCATTTTTATTTAGGATTTCAAAACAACCCAAATTTTTGGAAATATTTGAATTCATATGAGATGATAAAACAATCAATAATTCAATAAAAATAGTGACATTTGAAAAATAATAGATCAACCCTCTTCTTGCTTGCTACGAGAAGGATTTTGAAGAATATGCACTGACTTCAAGCAGAAATGGTTGCAGTCTCTTAATAATATGCTCTTGCCTTTAATGATTGTGCTGTCTGAAGAAACTATAAGACATTTTGCAAGTACTCGCCTTCCGGTATACCTTAGCCAATAAAACTGTACAAAATCTTTAATTTTATGTTTACAGGAATGATTCATTCATAAAAAAAACTAAAAAAAGAAGAGTGAGTGTTAAACCAAATTTAAAACCACATTAAATGTTACTATAAACCATTAAATTAAATGGCTTTAGTAGTAAAATAAAAATGTAATAATCATAACAATAAAATCAGTTAGAAAGTCAATAAACACAATCCCATTCATCTAACATAGTTCTACTGTTTTACTTCAATTTCATTTAACTTTAGTTTGAAAATTTATTTTATTAACATTTTTTTGTAGTTTTCGGTGGGTTTTGTCATAAAAGTCATTAAAATAATGTCTTCTTTAAAATTCTTATATACGAGTACGATTATATTTGTAGCTGTATGCAGTATAGAGGTTTTATTTTACATAATATAAATTTGATTTTCGTTTGTATTATTTTTTATACCAAAATAAAAATTATAAATGTTTATAAAAAAAAAAAAATTCTAATAATAATGTCGTTATCTCTAAAACTAACGACTAACTTGTCTAGACTATTTGTTTAAAACGTAATATATGTATATGGATGGAAACCTAAATAGTATATTAAGAAATTATTATTTAAACAATGGATGTATATCGTAATTATAGTTTGTAAAACAAAACTTTTATTTACCAAATGATTAATTTTAGTAGGTGTGGGCGGGAATTATATAGAGATGGGGAAGCAATGTTAATTGTATTGTGTGTGGTAGGCGTCGGATTCATCAGTAATGAGCAAAACAATGCTATTTGTCATTGTATTTCATGTCAGTTTCTTTTAAAAGTGTTTTTGGAATAGATGGTCAATGAAAAATCGCCGTCACATTAAATCCATTTCTTCTAAACTATTATGGGCGTATTAGCATTAAGTGTTTACATGAACTAAATTATATTGTACTGCGCAATTAGTTTTTTTCTAAAGGAATGTTCATTTGGCAGTGTAGGTTTTTAATATTGGTTCGTACGAAACACATTTTCAGGCAAGTGCCTAAAGAGCAAATAATTTTTATTTTTTTTTATTTTAATTAATAGATTAACATTATGAATATTCTTTTGACGGATCCAAGTGCCATTCAATACACTACTTTTGGGTTTACAGATAATAAATAAAACAAATTTCATTTACACAACATTTCGATAAGTATCTTATCTTAGTCTATATATGGAACGATCATTCTTATAATAACCTTAGCTACAGTAAATTTAGTCTATGGTTAATTTTAAACATCTAAACGATTAACTCAGAACATCTGAATATGTAACTCTATTTTGAACTAAAAAATGTAATAATTTAAAAAGTAGTAATTTTATGAATTAAATAAACAGCAAATTTTCCAAAAAAAATTATAACGATTATTTTGTAAACTTTAATAAACTGCTTTTACTAGTATATAATCCATACATACTTTTCTAAGCTAATCATACCATCGTACCCTAGTAACGTTGACCAATCATAACATCAAACAATGGCATAGATGGTATGTATTACTAGGAATCCACCATACCTGCATACCAAAATACCATCATGTCCTCGTAACATAGTAGCATCAAACCATCTTACTATCATATAGTCATACTATCATACTATTTTGCCTTGATATCATCATACCATCCAACCGTCATACCTTTATGCCGTCAAACCATTATACTATCATACCATTATTTGAGAATATATACCGTCATACCAGCATACGTATATAAAATCGTACCATCACACTATTAAACAATTATACCATTCCATCGTACCACTATACCATCATAACATCATAACGTCATACCGTCAGAACATCATACCATATTGCCACGATATCATCATACCATCGTACCGCTATACTATAATACCATCATAACATCATACCATCATACAATTATACCATCGTATCATTATACCATCATATCAACATACCATCATATCATTATACCATAATACAATCAAAACAATAAACCTTCATATCATCAATATCACAGTCACTATTACTACCACCATTATTATTACCATGACCATCACAATCATCATAACCATTAACATCAACGTTAAAAGAATTATTATCCAAAAATCAAATTCAAGAGATGGAGGTTTTAGATATTACAGTGACCTTCCTTAAATTTTAAACAATATTCTGTAAAGTTTGGTTCAAATTAGTCAAGGCGGATTTGTTTAAATATCATACACATACATTTACTGTACATAAACACAAATATTGCTCTACTACTCACTAAACCCTAATCCAACCACAATTCAAGCCGCAAGCAGAACCCAAATCAGACCTCAACTCATTCACAAACTCTACGCCAAACTCAATCCTCAAACCAGCACACATAAAAACTTCGTCAACTGCCCACTATAACCTAATCCAAACCTCAAACAACTCCAACTCAACTTCAACTCAACTCGCAAATTGACCCTTAAGTTAACTTTCAACTAAAAACTCAATGCCCAACTCAATACTTAAACCAGCATAAATAAAAATTTGGTAAAAATTTATATAGCCAGGGTTAATTCGTATGGCACGTACCCGATCCTCTTGACATACAGGTTACAAATACTTTCCAAAACTCCGCGTGGACAATAGAAACAGATTGTTGAAACAAAATTCCAAATCGGATAAGCCGTTGTCGAGATAACATGTGTAAAGACATCCAGACATCCATACCTTCAAATATCCAGACATTCAAACATCCAGATATTCATTCAGACATTTCGACAGACGGAATGACATTTTTTTCTTTGCTTTTTCAGACTAACTGATTATCAAAACGTCGAGAAAAAAGGATTAGGACCAACCAAATTCTTGGCCGTTTATGACAGGATTTCGATACTTTGGGCTTTTTAGACGGAAGTTCCAAAATTTTGTATAAGGAGATTTAATTTTAAAATTAGAATGGATTTCCATTCGTCCTTTCGCCGAAAAAAGTCGACGTTGACTTTAGTATAAAACAATTTAAATTTTCGACTGAAATGACTCATTTCACCAGAAAATCACCGGTGACTTTTTTAGATCGAATTTCAAGAATACGGGCCCGCAATTTCTTGATTACCGAAAGTATACCCTGTTAAAGTTACCCCACAGTTTCCAGCCGTAAGTGAAAAGTCGATATTAATAACATGATACAAATGGACATCATTAAAACCTTTTGTCAATAATCATGAAAAATTTTATTCCACTTAATCGTGGAAAATCAAAAAAATCACATTTCATTTCATGTTTACCGTGGGAAATTGGGGAAAATTCGATTTTATAAATCATTAGAAACTTAGAGATGGATTGCATTGATGAGTTGTCAATAGATAGCGCTGGAAAAAATATCAGTTCCGGTTTCCACCGAGAAATCTGGGAAAATTCGGTAAAGTTGCAGGCCGAAAGTAAGAAATTGTTAATGCAGAGACTATTGTCAATATTTTTACTTGGCAAACCTCTCGCACCCATTTGGAACCTTAAAAATATTTAAATTTGTATATGGCTACTATCGTTGAAAATAATCCAGTTCAAGTTTCTCAGTGGGAAATCTGAGAAAATTGGATTTTCCAAAAACTGATCAATGAAACCATCTTCAAATATGACACTTGATAATCAGATTTAATATCAGTTTTAAATATTTTTGGAATCCGCGGATTTGCAATTTCCCATGAGAACGTGGAACGATGTTTCGGCATATAACAAAAGTCTTCAAAGCTATCCATGGAAGCTTTTGGTTGAACACTAGCGACTGGCAATGACTACATTTTGTAATTTCGGCTGAGATAACAAACTGCATTATCGATTTCATTACCAACATACAATATTTTAGAGTACAGCCACCACTGGAATTAAATATGCAAAGTTGGTCAGAACAAAAAGTGGATTAGAAACCGAAAAAATTATTTGGGAATTTATATTGAAATTACATAAAGTTTCCGAAGTACTTTCTGCATTGTAGTCAATTACAAATGTTGGGTATTTTTTTTTCGGTGACTGTCAACATGGCAAACTAAATTCGGCGATGACCAAGTCGTCAAAAAGTAAAGTCAACCCCCGTTCAACTGAATACAAAGGTGAGTTGAACTTGCCGTCAGTCGATAGCATTTCAAACACTTTTACAATAAGAAATGAACCATTTTCCCCGCACTGATAGTCCAAAATTATTTCCAGATACAAGTTAACAATGGTATTACATGGTTCTACCATGTAATGTTCGATTATGAAATTCGAGAATCAGCATATTAATGACAACTCATTTTTTTTGATGTCCAAAAAATGTTTTTGTTGCTTTTTTGAATATTAATTTTCTTTGCATTGACGCGTTTGTTCAAAAATTCATGTTGTTGGATTACTCGTATAGTGATCACCAGCTACGTTTATTTGTTTGACTGTCAAAGGTAAATTCGATTCTTCGCCACGCACTTTTCGAATAAAAATATGCAGTAGAGCAGTAATGCGAAATAATTTGTTGTACGAGGAAAAGCGTTGTAGAAATTGTGCACCTATATTCACCGTTACTCTGTTTCGTTAAAATATTCGAGTTGAAACTTTGAATGTGGCAATTTTTCCTTTGGTTGTTCCAAAAATTCTGCCTCTTTCCACCACAAGTGATAAAAATTATCCGAAATCACATCGTCCCAATCCAAGTCTTCAATCGACAAATCTTGCATGATCAATTTCCCTGGCAATGTTGTAGGAGTGATAAAGCCAAGCGGATCGCAAAATCTATAGCTAATGTTGATAAAATATTTCGTTTTGTGCGGCCAGCTTATTTATTTCAAGTTGCGTGTCAAAGTTTAATTTGAATACAAACATATCCACAAATGGTTTCCAATAAATTCCAAGAGTTTTAGTTGACTCATCTGAATTTAACGCTAGAGGTATGTGTGTCTCACAATCTTCTTTAGGAATGGGCTGTGACAACTGTTTATCTATTTAATTATTGAATTTAGAACACACTGTTAAACGCATGGCTTGGTTACAAGAGTCTGCCTCAACGTCACCAATTCCTGTAATAGTGGTTTTTGGTGATTCGTTGGTAAATTCAACAATTTTGTGGCTCGCAGAGAGGCTCCACTTCCTCTTAAAGGCGCGAAATTTATTGAATTTAATATTGAACATTTTCACCTTTACTATTCAGGTTGTTAATAAAACCTTCCTTTCGTAGGATCATGCCATGAGCGATTGTAATGTTTATTGTGCTGGATCTGAATGCGATACGTTAGATTTTATAGTTAGATTAGCAGCTATATCGAGGTGTAACAACGTACGATGACGTTTCCCACATCAGCATTTATTTATGCTTCTGCAAGCTGTGATTTTATGATTGACCGTCGTAATGTCTTAACTGTTTCAGCATGCAACTTTTGGACGATAAAATAAACTAAAATTGGATCATAGTGTTCTAATTTAAAATTAAAATTCTTCAGCGATTGAAGATATTCACGCGAAGAACTTAAAAGCGAGCGAATTGAACTGATATTTTCAACATTAATTTTTGGTTGATGAGGTTAAAACAATTTACGAGAATTTTGTTATTTATTACAGTCAACAGTTTCCAAGAAACGGTATAATTTTCTATTGTTGTGACCTTGTGTTTTTTCAAATCGTTCACCAAATATAGACTTAAATACCCAAATTTATCGACCTTGGATAACTGTATATCTGTATGAAGCAAAGAACCAAAGATGTCTCGATAATGTGGCTATTCAGAAAATTTCATCTCAAAATAGGGAACTTGAATTCTTCGCAGTAGAGAATGTATATGATGATTTTGAGTGTTGTTCTGCAAATTCAAATTAGAATTGTCCCTTTCCTTATTTTCAACTCGGATTGGGATTACCGAATATAATTCATCACATTCGCCTTCGATTTTTGAAATGCTTTCTAGGTACGTTTCTTCAAACTTGTCTGCCGAAAGTTATTAGGTAATCAATTAGGTTGAAGTAATATGAAGTTACCAAAACTTGGAAATTTAGTTATAATTTAATGATGAAGATCTATCATAAAGTTTCTGGTGGAAAAACTGGGAAAATCAGATTCCCTAAAAATCATTAGATGCTTTGTATAAAATCAGTCTCTAGAGTGTTATGTCTGAAGTTCTATTGTATTGTTGTGATTTGTCAATTATAACGCAAGAAAAAAATTCAGTTTAAGTTTCCCGAGGGAAATCTGGTAAAATCAAATTTTCCATAAAATTATTAGAAACTTTGTTTAAAATCAAACTCAAAAATTGAAAATAGTTACTAAAGATACCTTTTAAGCCCAAAGTTATCCTACTACAATTGTCTGAGTTAAATTCAACATGTAAACGATGACTTGATTGAAAGTAGTCTGAGTTCGTTAAACTTAAATTGGATTGGTTCAGTCAGTTTTTATATTGAGTTAAACTTGTAAACTTTAGTTTTCGTAGTTCAACTGACAGATTTATTCATACTGTCATATGGCAAAAGATTCTTACAAAATTTGGGCGTGATTTCAGTAATAAATCAATTTTTAATAATTTAAATGTAATTTTCATCAAAGTGACATTTAAACCGTATAACTAACCCAAAGTTTCATTCAGATTACATACTTTCAGACAAAACTCAGTATAGGTTTAACAGGTATCTTTAGTAAGTGTTATGTCTGAAGTTGAATTGCTTTGATGTGATTTGTCAATAGATATTGCAAGAAAAAAAAATTCAGTTCAAGTTTCTGGTGGGAAATCTGGAAACTAAACTTTTTTCCTGTGATAGCTATTTACAAATCACATCAACGGGCGCATTCAGATCTCACAATGGCATCAAAAACCTACCGATGGAAGAGGACGTTTAAACTACTACATTGCCTTGAAATTTTGAAAGCGTCATTTACGTTCAGGTTTCAACATATTGATTTTACTCAATACGTTGCCAACAGTTGGCTTACACGGTCATTGTAAACAATTTCCAAACATTACACAGTCGAGACTGATTTTATACAATTTGGAAAATCTAATTTTTTCTGATTTCCCACCGGTAACTCGATTTTAATTTTGTTCTAGCTGTAGCTATAGACAAATCACTTGATCGCAATCCATCACCCGATATAACTCCCTATTCGATTTTTGGGAAAATCGAATTTTCTCCGATTTTTCACGTGAAACTTGAACTGACTTTTTTGCTGCGAGATCTAACATTTTGCTGCGATTTTAATGATCTTTGGTTAAATTGATTTCCCCCCTTTTCCTACGTGAAACTTGAATCGATTTTTTTTCCTGCGACATCAATTAACAAATCACATCAATGCGAGCCACCTTCAGGTACAACACTTTATGGGCTGATTTTGTAAACAGTTTATAATGATTTTTGGAAAATCGAATTGTCCCAGTTTTTCTACGAAAAACTTGATGTGAACTTTTCTCCAGCGATGTCTATTGACAAATCACTTCATCGGAATCCATCTCCCGATATAACATACTAGCACACACTAAGTGGAACAAAACTTTCCACTTGCCACTATTGACCAAGTTTTTAATGGAATCAATGCCAATTGGCTTTCGGCTGTGATCTGCATTATCGACTTTTTACTTTCGACTAACTTTAACACGGTCAAAATTGTCAAAAGAAATTATTCGTAATCAGTTTTAATTTCGGAATATAATCACGATTATTAAAAAATCCTCAGTTGAGTATTTTCTTCAATTTCGCAGTTAACTGCATTATAACAGGTCCCTAAATACTTTTACAAATTGTTGAACATTTCAATCCGCCTGTTTTGCAAAAACAACTTGAAGTAGCACGGTCTCTGGTGCATCTGTAGGATATCAAAGTTGCAACAGGTGGTAAAAAATCATCCTACGTGTTTCCACAAACCACATTTCTGGATCATTTAAATTTCCTAACCGTGTCTCGTTTCAATGGTAAACTCGGAATGAGTGTTTATCAAGTACTTCGGGCGCTTGTAATAATAATTGCTCCATTTATTTGCAGAAATTTAAAAATCTAAATACTGATGATTATTAAGGAGTTTTTTAAATGAAATTTTTCGCCGCATTCTGTAACTTGTGAATGTGTAGCATTTTCTTCATACAAAACTTTGCTCGTATTTTGTAAATCTTCTTGTTTTTTTTTGTTTGTAAAATGTACTAATGATGTTTCATCTTATTCAAAAATAGAACTAGATAGTTGCATCACAACCAGTGCTTGACAAGAACGTTTCATTTTTTCTTTATAATTTCCTAGTTTAAGGAAATACAATTTTTTAATTATTTGCGTTTGAGCAATTAAATTTACTTCGACTGTACTCCAATTCTTCATGAAATTAATAAGAATGGCGCAATTTGGAACATTCTTAAATGACAATTTACGGGATCGGTTTATTAGTGGTTTTATGTAGTATTGCTATGGCATTAGGCGTTAAGTATGGAATTAGCTGCGAGTGAAACAAAAAATTTTCATACAGATACCGAAATTTGAAATTTCAAACGTGAAACAATCGATAACCATAAAGCAAGCTTCAAGTGTGAAAGGTTATAAAAGCAACGGAAATAATAAAGCTTGCTCGAGGTGTGGCAAAGTACATAATGAAGATAAATGCACAACAATCAAGTGGTCTTGTTTTAAGTGCAAGCAAAGGGGTCATACAGCTAAAATGTGCCACGCAAACCGGTCGGTTCATCAGGTTGAAGATGAAATACCGGGTGTTAAAAGTGCGGATGATAACGTGTTAGGGTATATTTACCAGATAAACGGTCATAAAACTAAACCGGTGTTTATAGTTTTGTCGGTAAATAATATCGACCTTCGTTTTAAAGCGGATACTGGAACCTGTGGAACTGTTATTTGTGCGTCGATGTTTTTGAATATTTGTGGAGCTTTACCTCTACAGCCACATAATAGTTTGAAAACCGTTAGTGGAGAAACGAAAGCGGTTAATGGATTTACAGAATTCAATTTAAATCATCCAAATAACAATCATGCATTAGCAACGGCGATAATGAGCTTCAATTACTTATATACTCGTACATGGTCAAATTTTCAAATGTATTTTCAGAAGAAAATTAGTCAAATGAATAGGAATAGCACAAAGCATCAATTGAATTGAATGATAATTGGATGCCGGTGTTCTGCAAGCCGTATACTGTACCATATTCACTCCGATCAAAAGTGGAAGAGGAAACGAAGGTTAATCGGGTTATAAATAATGATTCGGATCCATTACCACAATGTGATGACATTCTAGCTAGTTTAACAACTGCAACATGCATTTGGGATTGTTTTGTTTTACCGTTTAACATAACACCTACCACAAACTCCTGCTATTTTCCAGTGCACAATGAACCAAATTTTTAAAGAATTGCCTCGAACGTTTTGCTACTTAAATGACGTAATTATAACGGGTTGTACTATGGAAGAATGTGCTACCAATATACGGAAAAGGTCTTGAAGCGTCTTTCGAACTTTAACGTACGAGTAAATTTGAACAAGTGTTTATTCTATCAGCCTAGTGTGGAATATTTAGGTCATGTGATCAACAAAGACGGACTGCAACCGTGCCCGAAGAAAGTGATGGCTATCAAAGAAGCGCTAACAGTTACCAAC
Source organism: Tipula vernalis (assembly GCA_958295665.1). Lineage (NCBI taxonomy): Eukaryota > Metazoa > Arthropoda > Insecta > Diptera > Tipulidae > Tipula > Tipula vernalis. The sequence continues at coordinate 313,877,332 of OY282558.1, read as the reverse complement.
ATCACCGAGTTGAAATCATATTTAGGATTGGTCAACTATTATAGAAAATTTGCACCAATGCAAGCAGATGTGTTGACACCACTGTACCGTCTTACCTAAAAAAACGTAGATTTTATATGGGGTGCTGAAAGTTAGCACGCGTTTGATTTATCGAAAGTAATTATCTTCGAAAAAAATTATTGCAGCATTATAACCCTACAAAGCAACTGTTCCTGTTATGTGACGCAAGTTCTACCGGTGTAGGAGCGGCCTTAAGCCAGATGTGCAACAAAGTGGAGCAGCTGTGATATTTGCTTCAGCAACGTTATCGGAAGCATTAAGTATAATTTTTGGCTTAAAAAAATTTAATAAATTTCTACTTGGCAGGTCCTTTATAATTTATACTTACGCGTTGTCGCATTGCCCTGCCATCTACACAAAGCATCGACATTACAACTAGTCTTATCAATATGTTCACCGACTTTGATGAATTGCCCATATCAGCGGAAGATGTTGATAAAAACACCAATTCTGACCCATTAATGTCTAGACTAGTAAAAACAATAACTAATGGTTAGTTATTGTTGTTACTAGTCTCTGTTAATGCCAAACAGACTACACGTAGAATTCTTCTACTTCAATGATACTACGGTTTTTTTTTACTGATCGACTCAACATCAAGGTGGATTGATTTGTACCTAATGGAAGCAACAGCAGCAGTGAATTTTATTATTAAATTGCGACAATCCTTTAGCTATTTTGGTATACCGCATCAGTTAGTAATGGATAATGGTCCGCCGTTTTCGTTCGAACGATTTTTAAAGATTTTAAGGTGTAATGGGATCGAGCCAATGAAGAGTCCAACATATTTACCACAAGCTAACGAAATAGTACTTAGAACGTAAAGCAAAACTTCAGGAAGTCATGGGGAGGTTTAAAATCAACTAAAACCGATATGAAGAAAAACGTTCAGAGTTTCTTGTTTACAAACCGCACCATACCTTTACCGACCACTTCGAAAACTCCGGCGGAATTTGTACTTAAGTACTCGCCCATAGAACGTTATTAAGTCAATTGCATCCAAATTATAGAGATTCACAGATTATATCCGGTCCAACAACTTTGAAGTTTCTTTGAAGACTATTCGAATCTAAAAGCCCCGTTTGGGTAAAGCTTAACAAACCATTTTGGAAGTCAGCTTTAGTCGAGTGGCCTATCAGTTTGGATCATTATATCATTACGTACAAAGGGAAACTGAGAATAGTACACTAACGACAATTACGTCCATGTGCTTTGCCTGGTGGAACGGGTAACTATTTACAACGGTCCCCTATCAATTCATCTGCAGTACTACACCCCTCAGAGGAGAATAAAAAAACAACATTGGAATTGCAACCACCAACCAGTACCAGAAAATCTATACTACCAACTGAAAATTAGGTAGTCAACGGAGAAGCCAATCCCTCTCTAAGCAATCACGAAGTGGAACTACGACATTCAACCAGAATACGAAGACCTTCTGAATGATTGCACTATTAAACGATTTTTTTTAAACTTAAGCCTTAACACTTTGTATAGTTATTAAATTTTGAAACAATTTTTATTAGAAGAAGGAAAATGCTATGTACATGACCACACTCATTTATATACTTATTTGTACTTGAACTATTGTTAATGATCGGCAATCAACTTAAAGGGTTATTATTTTTTGTTTGGTGTAACTGTGATATATTTGCTTGGTTGTCATTCCATTTCATTTTGTTTGATTGTGTTTTGATAATAAAGGTCAGTGCAAGCGGAGTGGCAATCAAACGAGTGTACGGTAGATGGTTTTTTATTTTTTTTTAGTATTATTTTTGTTAGGGATTTATCAGCTGGCGTGCATTTAGCATAAAATTTAATAAAATATAAAATTATAATTGTAGTTAACTTAATAAATATTATTAACTAAAATCAAAAATATAATATAATATAATAAATTATAATTATAAATAAATCAATAAATATTGATGATAAAAAATCAAATTATAATAATCCAAGTTAAAAGTGTAATTTTTTTCAGTGTTGCATAAATTTTCCCCTATAAAAGATATAACTGGCAAATAAAAAGAGCTAAAGGGTGGAAATTGATGTGCAGAGTTAAATAGCACGCCTGAGTGATTACTCAAGCTTAATAATTCCTCAACCTGGGAGAAAAAAGCTTCTCCCTACAATTAACATTGGTGACAGCGGTGGGATACGAACCCACGCCCCGAAGACACTGGTGACTTCAAGTTGTTCTAGAAAATTTGGTGGTGTTCCAGTTATTCAACGTATAAAATTACCGTTCAAGGAAACATACTTCTTCAACAAAAATTTGCCATTGGAATTCTGCCATTTGCTGCCATTCGGATTTAAACTGTATTGTTGTTTGCTGATTATCAACAGTTCTAGCCATTTGCTGCTCTTCGAAGTAAACTGTATCGTTATTGCTGCTGATTATTAACATTTCATACCATTTGCTGCTCTTCGAAGTAAACTGTATCGTTATTGCTGCTGATTATTAACAGTTCTTACCATTTGCTGCTCTTCGAAGTGAACTGTATCGTTATTGCTGCTGATTATTAAGATTTTTTACCATTTGCTGCTCTTCGAAGTGAACTGTATCTTTATTGCTGCTAATTATTAACAGTTCTTGCCATTTGCTGCTCTTCGAAGTAAACTGTATCATTATTGCTGCTGATTATTAACAGTTCTTGCCATTTGCTCATCTTCGAATTTGAGCTGTATTGTTTGTTTGTTGCTGATCTATAACAGTTCATACCGGTTGCTGATCGTCAAATTTAAGCTGTATTATTGCTGCGCTGTTTATTAACAGTTTCTCCCAGTTTGCTGTTCTTCAAAACTAGCTGTATTTGGTTGGTTGCCGATTATTAACATTTTCAAGAGTTTGTTTGGATTTATCAATTAAATCAAAAATTGTAAGTAGACACGTTTGTTTAACTATTCGCAATTATGGTCGTAAATATTAAACGTTTAAAGAGTGTGATAACAATATTTTTGAACTTTATTGATGAACTTGACAAATTTGTGACTAATGATCTTGCAAGTGCTACCGCTTCTCAACTACGATTGCGTCGTGAAAATCTAGTGTCGAATTATGCTCAATTCTTGGAAAATCAAACTACTCTTGAGTTAGAAGAAGAAGCTGAATTGAATACCACGACTCGCGCTGACGTAGATCGACACTATTACAAATTGAGGACGTTATTGGAAGATAGGATAGAAGAATTAAAGGAGACGTCTAAAAAATTCCCCATTAAGACAATTGAGGGACCTTGGGTTTCTACCAAAATTACCTGAGTTGACATTCGAATTGGTTTTGTAGTGAGCCGACAACATTTCGCAGTTTTATTGAATCCTTCGTTACTCACATTCATAAAAATCCTCGGTTGACTGATTTCACTAAATTCCAATATCTCAAAATTTGTTGCAAGGGTCCTGGGGCTAAGCCATTTGAAAATTTAGAGTTCATTGCGGCAAATTATGAACATGCTAGGGAATTATTGTTTGGACGATTTAATAAAACAAACCTTATTGTAGAAGAACATATAAATGCAACGTTCAGGGCCAAACCGATTGAGAAGGCAAATTCTCAAAGGCTGCTTGTAATCGGGGAGGTTAGGGGTTGTAACCTCACCCCTCACCGTTACATAGAAATTGTCCCATCACCTTACTCACCACGGCTATCTACTCCTGCTAGCTCAGCAGGGTGGCGTGGGGTTTGGTGAGAGGTGAATAGGACCTTGTTTTAGCCGTATAAAAAGGGGGAAAGGAGGCTGGTATAACCCTGTTAGGTTATAAACTTCGGGACAAGAAATGGTTCACGGACTACTAACTACCATGGAGAATACGTTTCGCGCAAGCACCTACCCCTCTGAGTCTGCCATGCGACTCAGGGGTTGAGATTTAGACGGAGGGAGGAAAATTTAGCTACCCTAGCCTACCATGTTTTCCTTGGTAATTTAACACAAAATAAGAAAAAAAAAACACAAATCCCACGTACCTGTATCTTATATCCTTACCTGACTTCTGCTCCGGTTTAACTCGTAAAACACGTAGGCAAAAAAAAAACACTAAGCCAATTTAACCAAATTTATGAACTTTCGAATTTTTTTTATTTAATTTTTTTTTCCACTATATCTTAAAAACTACACCATTTATTGTCTCACTTAACTAATTATACACTATTACTATCATACCATCATTACACTATTACTATTACTATCACAAAAGAATTACCGCGTGAAAAAAAAACAACAAACATGAAAAATCCCAACGAACCACTCTTTAACACCAAAAACTCGCACGAAAAAAAAACTCCGTTAAATTTGCCTTTACCGTGAGCAAATCCAAAAAAAAAACTTCCGACTCTTTCGGTTGCTACCACTTGACTCCCAACAGTCTCAAAATACATTTTTCTTTTTGGGTCGGTTGTTCCCAAAAAAACGTTTGGTATACAATACCAAAAAAAAAACACATAAAAATTTGGGGCATTTAATAATGTGCCAAAAAAAAAACTATGTCAGACTTCTGCATAGGGTTTACACGCAACCATCATAATGATTGTTGTTGTGAAAATTTACATAAAAAAAAAATGAGGATGGCACACTTTATGTATGTCAAATTACACCAATGCATCATGAAATTAGTTTGTATAATTTCTTGCTTAGTTGCAAATTGACACTTTTCAGTGTGTCATTTTCATTTTTACTTAATTTTGAGTTTGTTTGAGTACAACAAACAATTTATGTTGCAATAAATTGGTTGTCCCAAATTACAAAGTAATGAATTCACTTTGTACTAACTAAATTTTAGGGATTTTTGGGATACGGCCTGTTGGAACGGGTACATTAAAAAATGGTGCCCGTTACATGCTCGATCTTCTTGATGAAAATGTAATTCTCATCTTCGATCTCTAAAGGCTCTTGGTCGTCCTACTGAATACTGGGATGATTTAATTATGTATTTGATGGCTTCATAGTTTGATTCGGAGACAAAATTAAGGTACACTCAAAAAAATAATTCTGTTTTATTTACAAATTTTGCATCGTAAAACAAAATTTGTAAATATAACGAAGTTTTTGTTAAATTAACACCTGCTTTGTAAGGTTTTCATCGTAGATTTAACAAAGCATTCGTAAATAAAACAAATTTCAATTCGTAACTCCGATTTCAATGCAAATCCAGATTTACAGAAAAAATTAGTAATGTTTGCCCGTGAAATTGTAACATAATTTTACAAGTTTCTGTGTAAAAATAACGGAGCGTACTTATCCACTTTTCATTTTACAAATAATTCTGTTATTTTTATGAACTTTGCATCGTGAAACACGATTTGTAAATTTAACAACATTTTCGTTAAATTAGCACCAACTTTTTAGGGTGTGGATTGTATAATTAGTGGATAATTCGTAAATCGAACAAATTTCTTTTCGTATTCTCAATTTCTGTGCAAAGCCAAACTTACAATGAAATTAAAGTAATATTTTATGTAATTTGTCCTTTTAGAAAAGAAAATGTTTCAATTGTAAAAAAGAATTGTGGAGAATTTTACAAATTCGATTGAATTAATCCCAGTAATCCCCCTGTTTTAATTTTATAAAAGTCTAAAAATTACCTTTAATAATCTAATTTTTTTAAACTTCAATATAACAAACAAATTCTGCACATTCATCATTTTTACTAAATACATCTTTGAAAAAACTTGTGCTAATATTAATACAGAATAATAACGTAAGTTTTGAATGAGGAGATCCATGTGTTTATGCGCAGCGATCCAACATGAGTTCTTAAAAAAATCTTGCTTTAGAAAAGCCTTCACTGACACCTAATTACAAAGTGCCATACAAATATTTCTTCCAAGTCTAATTATTTATAAATTAAGGGAGGACATTGCAGTAAGATATGTTTAGCAATCATTCCGTAAAGTTGTAATGGCTCTCATCTTTACAAATTTAATTGTAACAAAACTAGAAATGACTTGTTTACTTTTCAAAAATAATTATAAAATTATTTGATTTACTAGTATAACTGTAAAGTAACGTTAATGCTTCGTGAAATGTACGAAAATATTTTGTAAGGAACATATTTGTTTGTTATTTTTACGAATATTTTCGTTATTAAAACAAAGTCTTCGTTAATTTTACGAAATTGTATCGTAAAATTAGTCCCACTCATCGTAAATCGTACACGTTTATACGAATTCATTGTGGTTTGAGCTAACAAGCAGTGTTATTGATTTGATTACAATAAGGATAGCAGTGAAAATAATTAATAATAATAATTATTTAAAAGCATAAAAGGTTAGTATTATAAAACAATATAAATAATTGTGTTATTTTTAATTTTTAAAAGTATATACATATATATATATATATATATATATATATATATATATATATATATACAAATATATATATATATATATATATATATATATATATATATATATATATATATATATATATATATATGTATATATATATATATATATATATATATATATATATATATATATATATATATATATATACATATATATATATATATATATATATATATATATATATATATATATATATATTTTTTTTATATATATGTACATACATACATAATATATATAAATCCAAAAAGTATTATTTTAGAAGTTGGCATTGATAGACAACATTTGAAATACTTGCAAGGCAAGCATATGTGCCAACTTTTTGCGCCATCAGAATTGGGAAAACGGATTATGTTTGAAAATCATCTTACTATCTGGCAAAAGCGACAACAGTAAACGGATGCTGAAATTGCCAAAACAAATTGTTCATCAGGACAGCGATTTTGGTCGCAATTTGAGGATTGAGTTGAGTATTACCGGAAGGCAAAAGTATTGGTAAATTGTATTGGTGTCCATAAAATAGAGAAAACAGAGAATAAACATTTGAAATATAAAAAAAAAAAAAATTCAGTGTCATCTCATGCGTACGAAAGGTTGTACATATTTTTATTTCCAGTAATTTTTTGCAAAATTTAAAACTAATAAAATTGTTACTTGAATAATGATTTAAAGATAAATAAATATTAATTAAAAAAGGCAAATAAGTCAGAAAAATATTTATAAACTATAATATTATTAATAATTTTAAGTTAGAAAAATTACACGACGTACATACTCCCTTTCCTGCGCTTGGATCAACACTAAAAGTTAAAATCACAAATTTACTTCTTATATTTTTCACATTATCCCTCTTATCCGATGTTAAACAAAAAAACCTTATGCCATGTTATATTAAACAAAAAACTAAAAAATACGCACATTTGACAGTGTCTAATGGGCGTTTTTTTAAGTTTTTTGTTTAACATGATGCAAATAAGAGAGATAAAATGACACGAAAAAGAGGGATATAAAATATAATGTGGAAAAAATAAGAAGTAAATTAGTTATTTTGGCTTAGTGTTAATTCAACCACAGGAAAGGGTGAATGTACGTCGTGTGATTTTTCATCATGTTAAATTATTAATAAAATTAGAGTTTATAAATATTTATCTGACTTATTTTTCATTTTTAGTTAATATTTATTTATCTTTAAATCATTATTTAATTAACAATTTTATTAGTTTTAAATTTTGCAGAAAATTACTGGAAATAAAAATATGTACAACATTCCTTTCGTGCGCATGAGATAACACTGAATTGTTTTTTTTTTATTTTTCAAATGTTTATTCTCACATACCTCAAAAAAAAAAAAAAAGTTAAAAATATTATGAATGTGGTCGACGAAGAATGTAAAAATTAAAAACCATTTATTTATGCTGCTTTTTGTTTTTTATATTGAAGATCACCACGAGCAATTGATTGCGTATATTGTTTTGGATTTTTGGTAACGAAGTAAAATGAATGTCTCGTTTACAACAACAATAGATAGAAAAACATGAATTCCTCATGTTAAAAGGTAGGGAAAAATAACTCAAGGCGAGCGGAAGCAACAAAAAAGTTGAACCGATTTCACCCGCTTAGCTTATTTTTGATACTTACCATCATGAGAAAACACACTAATACAATAAAAATATTTGACGGCACACAATAGCAAAATGTATATTATACGCCGTGTACGTATACAAAATTCTCAAACCTCAATCCTCATTTTGCGACCAAAATCGATACCCAGGTACATGTTTCACGCCATCATCGCTTTCCAAATTTAAAACAAGTTTTGTTATTTTAAAAGAATATTTTCTATTTACAATTATAGTCAGTCGGTATCCAGATTATAAAATTTTATGATGGAAAAGTTAATTTATTGGACAGGAGCCAATAGCGAGATATGATATGAAATATTCTAGTAGACTTTTACTTAAAGGAGAAAAAAGTTAAACCTTCAACAAAGCAAATAAAATCAATAGCAGAAGAAATTGTTACCGACCAAACGGCGCAGTGGTTAAAGCCGCAGCGTTTGGATCGGGAGGTACCGGGTTCGAATCCCGATTGGGGCAAGATGCAAAAGAGATTTTTCATTATCTGATTATATACTGATAGGTGATGAAGATGAACACATCTATGACCCCCTATTGAGAGTGCAGAATCCATGAGCCGACCCATCTTTCATGTCAGCACTATAGGTTGGCATAAAGCAATGCAATGTGCAGGTGGCTTATACAAAACGGGTCTATAGCCGTACGTCCTTAAGTTGGCTAATACTGCGTAAAGTAGGACGGTAAAAGTAAACTGCGAAAGAGTTGGAAGTGCCTTGAGCCCGAGAACAGATTGCAGAGATTAAAGCAAAAAAAAAAAAAAAGAAAAGAAATTGTCAATAGCAGAATGAATGATGTATCAATAACAGAATAAAAAAAATGGTTACAATTTTTTTATAAATAAATAATAAAAAATAAATTTGTTTTAAAGTAATATTTAGTTTTGTTTATTTCACAACTAGAATCGTAAACTTTATAATCCGGCTATGTTAATTCAACGAACATGTTTGGTAAATTCTACAATAACCTTCGGTAATATTCTAGGAAAATTTGTTAATAATACAAATACTTTTGTTAATATCACAAAGCAGCTTCGGAAATTTAACAGTCCTCTTGTTAAATCAACGACCGTAATCTGTAAATATTACGCCTAATCTTCGTATAAACTTCCCAAAAAGTTGTAAAGAGTACAAATATTTTTGTAATTTCATTATCTAATTTCGTAAATTTTACAACTCGCTTTGATAACTGCACGGAAAGTTTTATAAATTTAACAACGAAATTTGTAAATGATACAAATACTTCCGTAAAAACAAAATTTAGTTTACATTATTACTTTGTAAATACTACAATGGCCTTTGAGTACTAAACGATTTGTTTTGTACGAGTTTTTACGAAGCACGAGGAGACATTTTACAAAATATCTGAAAATTCCCGGTAATTATAAATGGTTGTAAAATTAACGAATCAAAAAATGTTTTATTAACGAATTGCAGCGTTGGCTGAAAACGAACAATTTTTTTTGTTAATTTAACCAGTGTTTTTTTGTAAAAATCACCGGATTTTTTTTTGAGTGTGGAGGGATGAAACTCCACTTAATTCTCTATTAAAGACACTTCGAAATTTATTAAAAAAAGGAGCTACAAATTGGAGGGGCAAAAATTCGTGACTTCACATACTTACCATCAGTCAACAAAGCCAGTGAACACTACAAAAAAACCTAGTAATTATTTTCGTCAAAGTTTTCATGCAACTGGAACATATTCATGCATCCATTGTAAACAAACAAAACACTCGATCATGCGTTGCTTCCAATTTCTTAGTTTTGCTGCCGACGAACGACGCAAACGTGTCGAGGAATTAAAAATCTGCTCAAATTGCTTGCGATCAGGTCACTGTATTGACGATTGTTCTGTTGAGGATCGATAATGGTAAATATCACAGTCTTTTTCATATCTCTAACAGTATTTTTACAGCTCAGCCTTCGTCACTAGCCAAAACTAATAATTCGTCGAAAGATCAAAATTCGCCATTAAAGCAATCATCATCAATTAATCTAGCCGTATCTTCACAATTAATTCCCGAGCATAATTCCGGCACTGCGCTAGCTGCAATTAATAAAAACCCAAGTCATAGTCTCCTCGCTATGGCTCTCGTTGAATTATTTAATGCCAACAATCGTACTGTTATTGCAAGAGCAATGCTAGATTCAGACTCTATGCCTAATTTCATTACAAAATCACTAGCATCCAAATTAAGCGTTAAGGCAATGAAATCCTCGGCTCAAATCCGAGGTATAGGCGGTTCATCCATCATGGAATGTAACTCAGCTTCCATTGAGTTTCGGTCCCGAGTCAGCAATTATTTTGCTTTAATAGAGGCATACATTTTACCAAAAATTTCCGATTATCAGCCGACTATTCAGTATGATTCTTCCAAATGGTCATATGAAACTAGCAGACCCAAATTTCTATTCACCTCAAAAAATTGATCTGCTCATTGGCGCAGAATTATTTTTTGAATTACAATCTATCGCTCTAATAAAATTAGGTGATAACCTCCCCATTCTCCAGATTACAAGATTGGGTTGGGTCGTCTCAGGTAAGGCCTATGGTTCACCTTTAGATTATCAAATTTGCAATCTAGCGGTCGTGAACACTCCATCTACATAATGGGATACGCTTATGGAGAGATTTTGGGCTATAGAGGAAACAGAGGATGTGACACAAGACAATATTTCAAACAATGTTTGCGAGAAGCATTTTGTACAAAATTATGCAAGGAATATGGATGGTCGTTTCATGGTTCGGTTGCCATTTTCTAGTGCTGAAAGTGACCTAGGCAACTCAGCAATCCTAGCACGCCGACGATTCTTCAATCTTGAGGCAAAATTAAGTCGAAATTCTGAGCTTCGCGATTCATATAATGCATTTCATGTTACTAACATATTAGCTCAAAACGGTCACATACGGCACAACTTCGGCGTCCTTCTTGGCTACTCGTTGCCTTCGTCAACTGGCTCTAGATCATAAGTCAGAATTTCCAATGGCGAGCTCTACAATTGCCAATGATGTATATGTTGACGATCTTCTGAGTAGAAAGCCTTCTGTAATTTGACCGAATGCCGCGTACGCTGAAGATTTTTTTTTGAAAATAAACCAAAAATTTTTGTTATATTGAGAAAAAATGAAATGCAGTTTTTCGTTTCGTTTTCCTGTTTGGCACTTTCTGCTAAGTCAAATCTTAATTGGATGAAAAATTTAGAATTTATTAGGAATAGCAAAAACACGGCATTATTCGGATTGTTAGCACTCGTCATTAACTGTTAAAGATTCAATGAATTGAACTTAAATTTTAAAATGACTATAGTTAACAAGCCAAACGACTTATGAAAATAATTGTCGTTTGTTGGTAGATAACTTTTGATATAAATTTTTAAGCTAATTCAACTATTCCTTTTGAAATTATTAGAAAATTCCATTATACAAGCTGCATAATGTATGATAAACTAATTATTTTAGAAAATAAAAATAAGCATTCGAAAATAATTCAATTCCGTTATTTTTATTTGAAATAAAAACATTTCGATTCATATGATTAATTCGGTTATTATTAATAATGAACTTATTCGTTGGATCAATTAACCAATCAATTTAATCATAAACAAGGTAATACGCACAATGAATTATTTAATTGAATTTATAAATACATTTACCAATTTATAAACTGGTTCGTCGATGTAATAAAAATATTAATTTATGTACCTAAATAATTTTGTTAGACCACATTTTTTTTATTAACAGTTGGGTTGTTATTGTGACACAGTGAACATAAACGCATTTTAGAAATAAAAAAATTAAAAGCGAACAATTTGTTAATAATATTTTAGCTTCATTTGTGAAATTTGTATAATTTTATTTTTTATAAGCTTGATAAAAATGTACATTAAGGTATGTTGTGAAAAATAATAAGTTCAATAACTATTTATTTTTAGGTTAAAATAACAGCGCGTGTTTTTGCGTCGAATAAGAAAAATATTTAAGTGAAATGTTTGGTTTTTTGTGCAACGAAAACCACGATGATTTTAAAACATTACTTTTCCACTTTCAAGTGGTGCATTCATTACATAGCAGCAGCTCCTATAAATGTTGACACCCCCTTTGTGATCAACATTTTTCTAACCTTAAAAATTTCAAAAAGCATGTAACTATAAAACATGTATTAGGAGATTCACGTATTAATACAACTGTTTCTAATAATCCAATTGATTATTATGGTACATCAGCCCGACCCAACTATGAAAATAAAAAATCCTATCACCCAGATGAACCAAAATGCTCAGAAAATGTTTCCAAAATATCAAAAACTTTTGATTTGCAAAATTATTTAAAGGAAATTGCAATTTCTGTATCTCATTATGGAAGAAGACATCCAAACAAAAGATTATATAATCAATTATAACGGAGATACTTTATATACTATTTTAAAACTTATCACATTGTATCAGAAAACGTGGTGGATAATAATAATATTACTGAAGGCGAAGAGGATGGAACACATGAAGAATTGTTAGAAACTTCATATCCTCTTTTAAATGGAAATCTCATTGAATTCGAAACCATGGTGGATAATAATGAAGGCGAAGAAGATGAAAAATCTGCAGAACTGTTAAATTTGCTCCGAGAATGGAACCTTGAAATGATGTTTGATCATTTGACAGGTAGCAAAATTATTTATTTTTAAAATATATAAATTACTAATTAATTATTATTTTCAGCCGAGAAAGTATATCGATATATACTTAAAATAATAAGGCCGCGCTTTGTTGATCGGTTACTATGCAAATATCTGTTAGGCATTCAAGCATTATTTGATTATCAACTAGAAAATTGGAGGGGACAAAATAAAATTTCAAACGTCCCATTGAAAAGTTATTCTAATGTATCGACTAATGTTCTTGGAACAGAACGGCCTACATCTTTATTAAGATATTCTCCTTATAGCAGATCTGAGACTCCTGATAGCAATGTTACATTAGCCGATATCTTAAATAACTCTGCCAAAAGAAGTATGATTATCGAACAACGCAGTCTTTTAATAAATATGATTTGCCAGTATTACAATAACAGAAACATGCACATGTCATTGGGGAAAAGAAAACGTCTTGAACAAGAAATATGTGACCGCTTTAAATCAGAAAAATTGGTACATATTAATTTGAGAGATGTTATAATTGACATTTTATATTTTTAATTAAATATTTACAGGAATAATATAGCACAGGGAAGAGGGGCAAAAGATATAATCGGTGTTGTAACCTGAAAAACAGCCTGAAACCCATTTGTAGTAATGGCAATAAAGAATATGTTCAACTAACTGAAAAATTAAGTAAGAATTGACTAAACCATTTTTTTTTTTATTATTTACCTAACCGAATCCCTAATTATATCCTTAGCGTGTACACTATTATAATATAGACAGCACCATATAAATAGCGTGCCCTAGTATAAATTTTTGATCTTTTACAGTCTGGCAGTATATTTGTGGTTGTAAGGATTAAAAAAAATCATATAAAATTGGTATACGGTGAAGGACAGTCTATAATGTAAGAAAAATTAACCCTTTACCATTAAAACCCCCATATGTTGCCGCCGCGGTGGCACAGTAGTTAGCATGCTTGCTTTAAGCTCCTAGAGATTCTGAAATAATCACGGCTGGTTAATGTTGGATCAATGAATTAATCACTCATTATCCGTTGAAAAACATGATTACGAAACTTCAGAATGAAGCAGCCAAATAACTCTATGAGATGTAGCGCCAGCGAAAAAAAAACATATAAGCCCCCACTATATCCAACATTTTTTATAAGATTTTTCAAATCCTCACGACCCCAAATACCATTGTACAACTACCGGGCATTCAGCCCGGATGAAAATTTATATCCCAGATTATTACAAATATTTGTGTAAATTTCGCCACATAATTATTTACAGCTCTTGAACCAAATGCCGAAGTTTGTGAACGATCGCTTAAATTCGACAATCTCTCAGTAGAAGAATTTGATCGCGCTTGGCAAGCCTGTAGTAACAACCGGTTACACCAAATATCAACCTCAACGTCTACTAATGAAATTATACAAAAATGGCCATTTTATAAACAACCCAATGGTTTTAGATTGGTAAGTTATTACACTAAAACAAAAAATGTATATTCCTTTTTCAAGATATAAAATAGTCATAGATTTTCTTTTTATTGTAGTACAGTTTATTTAGAAAATATTGAGAAATATAATTAATATCTTAGTTAACATAGGATTTTTGTTGAAATGTTATGATATTAAATGATAGAATTTAGATAATAATTAGACTAATGCTAATTTTATCTACTAACCACAGATTGGTATGGATTTTATCGCTATGTTTAACAATCAAACCGATAATTTGGAAAAATGGGATGAAATTGTCTTAAATCTGTCTAACTTCCTATATAAAGACGGCATCCTTAAAGACAAAAGCATAATTTCCGTATTACAACAGCTCAAGCAAACTGAAAACATTTCTAAAAGTAAGTAAATTTTGCATATTCATTAGATATATTTTAAAAAAAATATTAAATGTGTATTAAGCATAACAACTAAAATGATTATTATAAAAAAATCATTCCAGAGAGTCGCAATGCTGCCTTATTATGAAGTGTTCATGGATACCTATGGATGGATACCTACCATGGATAATGCTGGCAAAAAATCAACGATTAAATATACGATACGAGACTCACAGGATTCGTTTGTTTTTATTGAGAAGTGCGTGCAAGAACTAGAAGACCACATACAATTTTTGAAATCAAAAACATCTAGCATTCAACCTTTTATTATGGTAATAGGGGGCAGTATCTTAAAAATTTAAGATTGTTTCGTATATTTTGAGGAAATCAAGTTCCATTTGGAATACCCACTGGCTGCAACCAACTTTTATATATTAATTGGAGAGCTCTTTTATAATATGAAAAGACCTAAAGCCACGAAAAATACAAAAATGATTTTTTTATTAGACGAAATGCTAATTGTAAATAAATAAACTATCTCAGATTTATTCATTTAGGAATAGCTAAATTAAGAAGCATACCTTAAAGAGAATTTACAAAAATGTCGTATGTTAAAATAATTTTATTGAAGAAATCCGTTTAGATCGATTTTAATTACCTAATTCTGAAAATTACTTATTAAGTGAACTTTAAATTTTTAAATTTCGTGTTTTAGTTATGTATAATTTGAATTATTACAATTATTTTGTCTGAGAAATCGAAACCAAATAAATAAAGTTTATTTTTATTTTGTTTAGTAAACATTTGTTAATTTAATATACATAATTTCATAATTAATTTTCATATTATGATGAGGTTCGGTCACCGTTGCCCAAAAATGTATATATATATATATATATATATATATATATATATATATATATATATATATATATATATATATATATAAATATATATATATATATATATATATATATATATATATATATA
Organism: Tipula vernalis; assembly: GCA_958295665.1. Classification (NCBI taxonomy): domain Eukaryota; kingdom Metazoa; phylum Arthropoda; class Insecta; order Diptera; family Tipulidae; genus Tipula; species Tipula vernalis. The sequence continues at coordinate 313,861,822 of OY282558.1, read as the reverse complement.
TATATATATATATATATATATATATATATATATATATATATATATATATATATATAAATATATATATATATATATATATATATATATATATATATATATATATATATATATATATATATATATATATATATATATATATATATATATATATTTAAGTTCCTTGAATCAATAAACTTTTAATTAATCTTACTAATTCGATTTAATCGATTTCATCAATTCAGTTCCTTGAATCAATAAATCGTTTAATTAATCTTATTATTTCGATTTAATCAATTTCATTTAATTTTAATGAACACATTCATGGTATTAATGAATTTGTTTATAAACTGATAACTTTTCCTATTAGTTTGTAATATTATATTTATTCTCAGAATAAACGTGTTAATTGGCGTAAAATGATTAACAAAGTTCATTGTTAGAATGTCATTTTTTATTGTTTATACGTACCTTTTTTTCAGTGTACGACTAGTGCAAATTGCGTCATATTCATCTGAATATTATGGGCTTCAGAATCCTTCATTTAGCGTCCGCGATCCTAAATTGAAGTCGTTATCATTGTTCATGGGTGATGACAAAATCATTCGTGTTAGCGGCCGATTAAAATTCTCTGCGTTGTCTTACACATCAAAGCATCCGGCATTGATTACAAGCAGTTTTTTTATTTATTCACAGAACACACCTTCACGTCAGTCCACAAGGGCTCCTTGCTGCCGTCCGCTGTAACTATTGGCCAATAAATGGGCGTCGCCTCGCTCGAACTGTGTTTAAAAAATGCGTGAGCTGCACTCGAGCAAGACCGACGTTAATGCGACAAAAGATGAGCGACCTTTTGTTTGAAAGATTTATCATCGGTTCATTTTGAGCTCGCATCGTCGCTTTCAACGGCATCCTTTATGAGTGCTTTAAAAAGATTTATTGCTTCACGGGGCCTACCGAAGAAAAACGTCTTCGACAACGGCACCAACTTCGTCAGTGCCAATACCGAGCTACATGAATTGTTTGAACTCCTTCAATGCTCCGCTCTCAAATTCGAAATTCAACTCATGTGTCAACGCGACAAAATTGAATGGTCATTTGCTCCACCGGGCTCACCTCACTTTGGTGGTCTCTACGAGGCCGCCGTTAAGTCGGCAAAATATCATCTTCGCCGCTTAACGCTAAACGCCAAACTGACGTATGAAGAGCTCAGCACACTGATTAAGCAAGTCGAATCTGTTTTGAATTCTCGGCCGCTTGTTCCAATATCTACCGATGATGTAACTGAGGTACTTACTCCAGGACATTTCGTCGTTGGTCGGCCCCTTAATTCAATACCAGAAGTAGGATCTTCAAATTCTAATGTAGATCATATTACACATTGGAATCTTACAAGAGGTATATTTCAAAACTTCTGGTCCCGTTGGTCCAAGGAATATATCCAAGAACTCCAACATCGCCATCGTTGGACTAAAGAAGCACCAAATGCTAAAATTGGTAAAATAGTCATCATCAAGGAAGACGATATTCCATCGCTCAAGTGGAAATTGGGCAAGATAATTGATACCCATCCTGGAGTTGATAGCCGCGTCCGCGTAGTAACTTTTAAAACTGCGACTGGTGAATGTAAACGTGCTATTACAAAGATCGCACCATTACCAGTTGACCCTGTTCATTCCAAGGAACAAGGCGGGTAGGATGTTAATGATCGGCAATCAACTTTAAGGGTTACTTTTTTTTTTGGTGCAACTGTGATATATTTGCTTGGTTGTCATTCCGTTTTATTTTGTCTGATTGTGTATTAGTAAAAAAGGTCAGTGCAAGCGGAGTGGCAATCAAGCGAGTATACGGTATATGGTTTTTTATTGTTTTTTTATATTTTGTAAAAACAACAAGTTTCTTTTTTTTAATATTTTTTTGGTTAGTTACTTATCAGCACTAATAAATTATAATTATAAATAAATCAATAAATATTGTTCATAAAAATGAAATTATAATAATCCAACGTAAAAGTGTTATTTTCTTCAGTGTTGCATAAATTTTCCCCTATAAGTGATATAAGTGGCAAAAAAGAGCTAAAGGGTGGAAATTAAATGTGCAGAGTTAAATAGCACGCCTGAGTGATTCACTCAAACTTAATAATTCTTCAACCTGGGAGAAAAAAGCTTCTCCCTACAATTAACATTGGTGACAGCCACTGGTTGATAAGGCCTACGATTATTATATTTTTAATAAACAACTTCAGTCTTTTTCTCATACTTGAATTAATCTGGTGTTTCATTTACGATTACAATATAGAACAATCATTTGACTTTATGAAATAAGAATCGAATACTGGTTATAAATACGTTTAAATAAAATTTGTCGTGCAGCCAACTTTTGTCTTTCACATTAAATAGGATACGATGCTAATTAAAATCAGAAAAGGATCTCACCTTGCTCTAAGGATGAACCAAAAGGAAATTTTTCTTAAATTAATTTTGGTTTCCCAAAATTTCTTCCTACAATGCAAAATAACCGTGATATTTGCGGCTGAAACACCCTTTTTCGACTCCTTACTAGTAGTGCTTAATTAGTAGTATTACTGTATTTCATTAAAACAAATTTAGGTGCAAAAATTAAAGCAGCTTGAATTTTAGACTTACTGTATGACACATTAATTATAATTATGCACATCTTACAAATTGTATCTTTAGCTTTTTAAATAATTTATTCCAATATAGGTATAGCAAAATAAAAGATTGAAAATAATATAATTCTAAACAAATAAAATAATTAAAAAACAAAATATCACTTAAAATAATTAAATTGTTTAAGGTTGATATTTCAACACATAATTTTGTTAATGGATCTTACAACTGTATAAAGTATATAAACCTTATCTCAAAACATAACAAAATAAAAACTACTTTGAGAAACGTAAGCATGTTAGACATAATAATAATAAATAGCTAATAAAAATTAATTACAATGTAAACTTATGAATCTCTATTTATACAAAATTAAGTCGAAACCATAATACGAAAATGTTAAGAAAATTAATTTTTTCCCCAATAATGTGGAGGAGTACGTACAAAAGATAATTCGTTTAACTTTTCAAAAGCAAAAAAACCTAAATTATGTTTTGGCGCTAATGTCATTTTCGTAAATCGAATTTCATTTTTTTGTTTTACTAGCTATCCAATTATATTTTCCAAAAAAAAAAGAAAATTAATGATCGAAATATATCAGAAAGTTGGAAAAAAATATTTTTCCCAAACTAAAATGGAAAAATCCAAAATTCACTTAAAATGAAAAAAGGCAGAGCGAATAAAAAAATCTAAAATTATGTATAACAACCCCCATAAGATAGACCCTCACTTTGATATTATTCTCTATACATACCTTTTTTGCTGTAAAATCATTTCTATATTTCATTTTGAGAAACACACAACATACACACACACGCCAAAAAAAAAAGGAACGGAATCTTGATATACGATTATTGTGGGACTGAGTTATTTTTGCTCAAATTCGACCTGGGGCTTTAGATTTCTGTATAAATATATTTTTCGGTTCTCTTCTTCTGTTCTATATCACCTTTAATGGGATTTTGTTAGTTTTTATTCACATAAGATTCTATAGAGAGAATGTTTTTATGGTTATAACATGGAATTATATTGCATAAATAATTTTGTGATAAAATATTTAAATTTTCTTATTACACTACGGGTATATATCCGGAACGAGCATACACACCAAGCGAACAAAAAAAAAATGAAAATTGGTTTATGCGGAAAAACATTATTTTTCTGGCTTCGGTATTTGTTCCGTTTCGGTATTTTTCTCATTTTCCACTGGTGTGTGTATTTTTTTTTTTTAAATATATATTTAGGTCATTCGAAATGTGTGTGATGTTTTGCTTGGCTGTTGGTATTTTTTGGCAATGTACATCGTTATAATGAAAAAAGTTTGAATAATTTTTTTTTTTTCGAACATTTGGATTAAAATAAAATTAATTCGATTTTAATTTATTTAAGAGAATTTAATTAAAATTTTTAATATACTCTTATGTAGTCACTTGTATACAGCCGCGACAATGTTGTATTTATAATGCAGTAACATTATTGTTGCAGTGAAATTCTGTAGGTAGCCACCACTGGAATTGAAAACAATCTTTACTAAATTAGAGGATGTTCTAAGTTTTTTAAATTAAAAAAAAAAATAATTAATAATAATATTTATATAAAAAAATTAAGTTCAGCCATTGGTATTTAAAACGAACACCTATACCAACACCCATTGAATGATACAAGCGCTTAAGGCACTCCATCATCTGTTCCGCTTATTTAACCTTACAAACGATTGAGATAGCGTCATTTTCAAATATTTAGCAGTTATTTGTATGAAACAGTTAAAGATATATCAGACTATTAAATAAAGACAAAATCAAAATTAATCCTAGTATGGCTGTTAATAAGATTTTAAAACTTGTAAAAATGGAACTTTATAATTAAAGTATTTATGTAATTAAAGATTTAACTGTCAAAATAATTTAAAAATGAAAAAATACAAAAAAAAATCATTTTTACCCGAACCATATCAGATTCTTAGTTTAAATAGTTCTTGCCTAGCATATATCCAAACGAAATTAAACAGCACCTTTGTCAAATAATGGGAGAGTTTTGAGTTGCATATTTTATGCTGTATAAGATAGCAGAAAATTTTCAGAAGAAAACATGAGTTTTTCTACTCACCAGCAGGGGCAGCGCAGCACTAAAACATAAGAGAGGTTTTTGTGCTGTGACCAGAATAAAATTTTTAAATTTTGTTCATTTCTTGTTGTTTTTTTAATAGTTACAGCGAATTGCTCTTCAAGCGCACTATGAATACATTCGGTTTTTAGCAACTAAAAATTCAAATAGAATCCTGTTAATGAAATCTCTTGAACCATTTTCCTTTTCTAATCGGCTAATTACGATTTATAAATTATAAATTGTTATACATAGTAGTACAGACAGTACAAATTATATTTATAATTTTTATTTTAAGATATTATGATCTTTTTTATAATTTTTTGTATTTTTCGTAACTTTTTATAGACCACTTTTGTCAATTTATACTCAAAAATCCAAAATTTATTTTTCGGTGAAATTTAAATTATCGAAAATTTGGCCCAAAAATAACTTTTGGATTTTTTAATCTAAGTTGATCAATTAATGTGGTCTATTAAAAGTTGCAAAATATACAGTAAATTATATTTGTGTACGCAATCCTTATTTAGATTATGAAATTGAACATTTTTAAATGAAAACCTTTTTACTGCCTATCATAAATTCAAATGAATATCCATCTTTTGGGAGCGAAATGTTTTGTTTTTATTTTACTTATCCAGGGGTCACAAAACAATTTTTTGATCAATTCGATGGTTCCCTTGGAATAGAAAGAAAAAACTTAAACGTACAAAATACCAAGAGAAGCGTGAAACAACGAGATTAATTGGTTTGTTTTTTAAAGAGCAGAAACATTCATTTATAAAGAGTCAAATTTAGGAGAAGAAGCGAAAAATAAAAAAAAATCGAAATAATAAATTTTTAATTTGAACTTCTGATTGGTATCCTATACTGTATTTTTTGAAAATTTTCAATTGAATTCGTTTACAAAATAATCCTAAAATCACTTTAATTTTGCATGTTAATTAATTAATTCGTGTAATTTCTAATATGCAACCGGTTCTTAGACCATTTTAAATGTGTTTTACAAATTAACACGTAGAAGCATATTAGTATTTACGAACAATCATTCAATGAAACCGACTGATGGATAGAATTCTATGGTTTTTATCCTATTGGTATTTAATTTTAATTTATATGATTTTAATATGTTGCAAAGATTGTAAAAGAATTTAATCCAGTTTCGAACTGATAAGCTTATAATTATGCAAAAATAAATTTTCTCATCAGGCCGCGGCGACTGGACTGATTATACCGCAAGTTACATTCTATATACACATAATGTGCTATGCGAGATGTACTAGCGAATTATACTAATAAGCTAAATTCTGTTACAATTTTTCTTCTTCACGACATTTACACACCTCTATTTCCCATCGCTATTGCTGTGTAAAAAAATGTAAGAGAATTTAGCTGTATTAGTATAATTCGCTAGTACATCCCGCACAGTACATTCTGTATACATAGAATGTAAATCGTGGTATAATCAGTCCAGTCGCCGCGGCCTGATGAGAAGATTGATTTTTTCATAATCATAAGATTATCAGTTCGAAACTGGATTAAATTCTCTTACAATCTTCGGAACATATTAAAATCATATAAATTAAAATTAATCCTAAAATCATGAAATTATATATTGGGCCCGATTTTGAAACGTTAAGATTAATTATATGTTATTTTATTTTCCCGCTGCCTATTTGAATTTGTATTGAAAAACAAAAATAAAATAACATAAAATTTTCGAAACCAGAATCTGGCCTATTATTTCTTCTATGATTTTTCTATTGCATCGGAATTCAATTATTTTATTTATTTATTTATTTATTTCAATTATTAATATATACATACACTTTAGAAAAAACTTTAAAAATAGTTTTACAAAATATACTCGTAAAAAAAAAAAATAATAATAATAAAAATACAAAATTAAAATTTTCTTGTTTTTTTCCTTTTTCTTTTTCTTCACACAATGAAACATATTTATGAACAATGTTTTAAGATAATTAAATATGTATATATTTTTATAAAATTTTAATAAAATATTTAATTCCAAACTGTGATTGCATAAATGTATATAACAAATTAATTTGATATATTAAATTGAAATAATTAGAAATGTCTAATGGATCTAAAATCCAGTGGCAGACATTTCTTCGTTTAATGTTACTCGTATTAAATATGGAAGGGGTGATAATGTTACTAGAAAAAATAAAAATTCCAAGCAAATAAAAAAGAGGAAACAAAAACTGTTTTAATAAAGATAAAATGAAAAAGAATATAAAAAATACGCGTTTAAAAGATTAGGAACAATTTAAATAATATCGTTAGAGCTGGTTACTAATTACAATAAAAACGAGCTATACTTAAACGATTACAACGAACAAAAAATCCAAAGTTTTATTCTGCAATAACTAGGTTTTAAGGGAGAAAACAAATTTGATCTTTGAGTTGGTATCGCGAACTAGGGGAAGTTTATTAAATATATAGAAGTGTAACCAAATAGTAGTTGCGAAAATGCGTTTTCAAAAACTTAGGTATTGGTTTTGGACAGGCGGTGTTTCTGCGAAGCTCGTAGGTACAATACGTTACACTTCTATTGCCACTAATTTGAAAAAATATTTTCATTACCTAAAGTACATACAGATGCTTTAAAGGAAGAATCGAGCTCATCACGAATAAAAGCCAAGCATGAAATCGTTTATTTTTAAAATACATCATTCTAATAACATATTTTTGAGCAATAATCAATGGTTTAAGAGTTTCGAAATAAGTTCCACCCCAACAACAGATACCATAACGTAGTCGTGATTCCACTAAAGCATGATAAATAACTTTTAACATTCCAAAAGGACATTGTGATCATAATAGGTACATTTTTCTAATGGTAACATGAAGCGAGTTTTTTAAAGCCAATATATGATTTTTCCAATCTAGTCGACAGTCAACGTTTAGTCCTAAATATTTGATTGAACTGACGGATTCAATTACCGTGCACACTGGGATGCAAACACCATTTCTAGAACAGCTAATCATGGTAAACAATGTCTCGGTTAAAAGACCGGTTAGCATTTAAACTAAACAAAATGGTTTTAGTTTTACTACTTAGAACAAGGTTGTGCACGTCAAACCACTTGCTCAGAAGTACTAGATCTACATTTATACTTACCACTGTTGACAAATAATTTTCACAATTATAAGTGAATGCCATATCATCAGCAAATGCCACAATTTTACCGTAGAATTTTTGGCGATATACTGAGTTCACATATATGAGAAATAGAGTAGGCCCCAGGACGGAACCTTGAGGAACCCCCACTTTAAGTTCAACAGAATCACTTAAAAATCCATTTATACGTACCCGTTGAAATCGGTTATCTAAGAAAGATTTAAACCAATTATGCATGCAACCCCTAAAACCGATATGCAACAGTTTATCTAATAAGATTTTTTGATCAACCATGTCAAAGGCTTTACCTATGTCAACAAAAGGTGCCGCTACAGATTTGGACCTATTTAAACCTTCGTGTAATGGATTCATTAAATTTAACAGAGCGTCTTCAGTACTAAACCCGCTTCTAAAACCAAATTGTTGCGGACTAAAATATCCAAATAAGTCCAGGAACTCGGTTATACGCGATTTAACAGCTTTCTCAAAGATTTTAGAGATCACTGGAAGCAGTGAAATCGGTCGATAATTACTAGTCAAATCACAAGTCGATCACCATTTTTGAAGAATGAAATTACCATATCAACAATATTGTATTTGATCTTTTTTAGAATTGCGCTGCTTAAACCTAAATAATCACCTGTATATTTAGTTTCTAAAGACTCTATAATTTTACATAGCTCTATCGCAGTGATCGGCCGGAAAAAAAAGTTCATGCTATTAGGTCTATCCAAAATCATTGACACGTGATTATTTTGGCTAGCGAATGTATTCGGTCTCATTGGAGTAACTATATTCGAAAAATATGAATTAAAAATATTAGCAATTTCTTTTGATGACAATTCTGGCTCCTGACTCATCATTTATAGCTGTAATTTCATTGGAGCTTTCATCTTTATTCAAAATTTCACTAACCAAATTCCACTACTTCCGACCATTTCTAATTACTCTTTGAAATTTATTTAAATAAAATTTCGATTTACGGTCTTTTATAAGTTTACTTAATTTTTTCGAGAAATTATTGAAATGCTTTTTTAACCTTGCATTTTGAGAAGTTAAGCCATTAACAGACATTAAAAATTTATAGTCATCTACTTGCGTACAATTGGCTAGTAAATTTATATTGATATCCCAACGACCAAAAAATTTCTATAATTGAACCTATTCAGAAATGGGCCAAACTCTTCCAACAAAGCATCTATAGAATACAATTGCAATCAGTAAACAAAGACAATAAAAATTTTAAAACACTGAAAAAGAATGTCAACTAATATAGTGTCTACGGTATTAAATTAAAATCACCCGTTATTTTGACTTTCAAATCATCAGATACATATACATACACAGCTACACCACCAGCGCGATAGTTGTTATTACAACTGGCAAAAAAATGTATAAACCTGTTATATAGCATAACTTCATGTTGATGATCCCCATATTTCTCTGATAGAAAAATTAATTTTGGTAATTCGAGAAAAGATTGAAAAGGTAAAGCAAACGAAGGAATCATAATTTTGACGTAGACTATACGAATGTTTTGATGCACGAAAAACAAATTATTGTTAATGGATGAGTTAATTGAGGCGGTTGAAGAAGGCAAATCACAGTTATGACCTAGATTTGATTGATTGATTATTTATTGATTTGATTGATTTCAAATGTACGATCAAGCATTACGCGCAAGTCTCCCATATTTTAAATGCGAATACCACAAACACCGCTACTATATTACCCATGTTACAACACGGCACCATTTTCATAAAGCCAAACCCCGTAAAGAAAGGCGCCACATACACCTTTTTTACATATAACAACAACGCGGGATGGGAAAGGAATGTTAGTGAGGATAGACTCGGCCCGGTTACAGACACCTAATAAAGAGGCTGTGTGTGTTTTTTTTGACAGCACAATGACAACACAAATAAATTTCCTGGTGCCGCAAACTCTTTTTTCTGAAATTTTTTTCTGAAAAGCTGTAAACAACTATTATTATTCCCTCCACCATTTTTTCCATCGGCGGTTGTGAGGGAGGCAAGATTTCGTTCCATCGTCATGTTCCCATGCGGTTACCCAAATTTGTACTAACTGTAGCTAGTGTTGCTTAACGTTGTTGTTGAAATCGTTGCGTCTCTGCTGTCCCTGCTACTCGCCCCTCAGTTAGGATTTAGAGTTGATGACATTAAATTACTAATACTAAAAAAATACGATAAAAAATATTTACAATTTATTAAGGTCCCCAATTGAGTTGACATGCTTAATTGGGTGCCCATCATCCTTCCTCATGTAAATTTTTGAATTTCTCATCCAGAGATATTTGTAGCTCAAATCAAGTTTGAAATTTTTTGCTGATAAATAGAGTTGTCGCTTCTGATAAGTTACACAGTTGTTTATAAAAATTGGAGAAGCTATCGTTGAATCGACCCCAAAAACAGATGTTGTAATTCACAATTTTTCTTTGTGCCTCTTATTCATAATGGTATCTTTTGTTTTTTTGGCTATAAATTTAACGAATACCACTGACGAATGCGACCCGGACTTGCTCGTAATACTTTTTTTTTTTAAACAGTAGTCAATATCGTGACAAGAAATTTTAGGTAAATTAAAACCGTTGTTAAACAAATTTATTACAGCATTTTCAACTTCGTCATTGTTTTTAACAGGTAAACCAGTAACTTCGACGCAATTGTCTCTTGATAATTTTTCTAAATGCTCAATTTTATTTTGGTTTTCAGTGATGACAGTTTTCAAATGAATATTCTCTGCTTCTAAATGTTTCACTTGAGTTAATAGATATTCATAATCGATGAGCTTATTGTAAATAGATGCAAAGTTGGATTTATTATCATTTGTCATGCTAATAAACTCATTAAAAAGCAACTACAAGGTCACAGTGGCCTTGAATGTACCGGTTAAGTTATTTTCACTCACATTATTGAATTTAATGAGCACACTTCACAAATCCAATTTTTTAATTTTTCTGGGTTATCAATATCGGTACTACAATTTAACACAGGTCACGTGGAACAATTTATTACACATGACATATTTCATATTGCATTTGTTGTCAGCTCGAGCTATTTTCAACGCACATTTATTACACGACATTTTTCAAAATTCTTGTTCTTTTACACACACTGTATTATTTTAGTTCAATATTATAATATGTATGTTGCCTCAGCTTTATTTCTAAATATTCTTGATATATAAGTTTAATTTCATTAATGATTATTTATGATTCATAATTACACTGAATTTAATTGCACTCTGTTTTATTTTATTCCAATAAAATTTTTAATTTTTATTTACAGCTAGGTATTAAATTTTTTAATAAATTTTATAAATTTAAATCTCTATAGAAGTTCACCCCACAACATACAAAAAGAGAGTGATTGTGTGGATTTAGTGTTTTTAACAGACAAACATGCATAGGAAACATTACAAAATCTTATCTGTAGCGTCAATTAGGATGATTTTTTTTAATTTTGGATAAATTTTGTTTTTCAGGTTTTCCACTGTATCGTATGAACGGACCCCTTTGTAACTAATATAAGACCCTGATTTTTGGATACCTGAGGCATAACCACATCTGCGCAAGCAATCTTAAGAAAATCGATCAAGTCTAATGAGCTACAGAATTTCTCAAAAAAATTTGGCCAAAGGGAATTTTTCAGCATTTTCACTATATCGTTTAAACAGATCCCCTTGTAACCAATATCTGCACAAGCAGTAATTTGTCAAACCGAATTTTTCAGAGTTTCACTGTAATGTATGGACGAACCAATAAGTATGTAACCAATAAGGGACCCTGATTTTCTGATACCTAGGTACCTAACCCATCTGTGCAAGCAATCTTAAGAAAATTTCAGAATTTTTTAAATAAATTGAGCCAAACCGAATTTTTCAGATTTTCACTGTATCGTATGGAAGAACCCCTTTGCAACCAATATGGGACCCTGATTTTTGGATACCTTGGGTAATAACACATCTGCACAAGCAATCTTAAGAAAATGAATCGAGTCTAAGGAGCTTCAGAATTTTCCAAAAATTTGATCAAACTCAATTTTTCAGATTTTTCACTGTATCGTATGGAAGCGATACCTTGCAACCAATATGTGAACCTGATTTTTGGGATACCTGAAAAAATCGATCAAGTCTAATGAGCTACAGAATTTTTCAAAAAAATTTGGCCAAAGTGAATTTTTTCAGAATTTTCACTATATCGTAAGGACGGATCCTAATTTTTGGATACATAGGGTCATAATAGATCTGAAAAAGCAGTCTTAAGAAAATCGATCGAGCCTATTGAGCTACTAAATTTTTCAAATAAATTTGGCCAAACTGAATCGTATGGACGGACCGCTTTGTAACTAATATAAGACCCTGATTTTTGGATATCTAAAGACACAACATATCTGCAATAGCAATCTTAAGGAAATCGATCAAGTCTAAGGAGCTACAGAATTTTTCAAATAATAAGTCTAACTGAATTTTTCAGTTTCTTCTCTCTATTTTATAGACACCCTTGCAACCAATATGGGTCCCTGATTTTTGGATACCCGGAGTAACAACACAACTGCACAAGTAATCTTAAGAAAATCGATAGGGTCTACGTAGCTACAGAATTTTCCAAAAATTTGGTCAAACTGAATTTTTCAGTTTTTTTTCACAGCATCATATGGGCGGACCCACTTGTAACTAATATGGGACCCTGATTTTGAATACCTAAGGTCACAACACATTTTCATAAGCAATATTTAGAAAATCATTCGAGTATAAGAAGTTACACAATTTTTCAAATAAATCTGCCAAAGTGAATTTTTTCAGAATATTAATATGTCAAATGTCATAATATGTCATAGCACATCTGCACAAGAAGTCTTAATAAAATCGATTGAGCCTAAAGAGTTACATAATTTTTCAAATATATTTAGCCATACTGAATTTTTCAGTTTTTTTTACTGTATCGTATGGAAGGGCCGCTTCATGACCAATAAAATAGGAGACATAACACATCTACACAAGCAATCTTAAAAAAATCGATCAAGTCTATAAGGAGCTACAGAATTTTTCAAATAAATTTGGTCAAACTGAAAATTTCAGATTGAACACTGAATCGTATGGACGAATAGCCTTGTAACCAATATGGGACCCTGATTTTTGGATACCTCGGGATCTAGCACATCTGTAAAACCAATCTTAAGAAAATCGATCAAGTCTAAGGAGCTACAGAATTTTTTTTTGAAAAAATTTATAATTTTTGCAACAAGTACATACTACGAACATTCAAGACAAATTATTTGACCTTGGGACTTTTGATTTTTAATTGAACATTAATGTCGTCGGTGGAAAATCGTACAACATTTGGTGCAAATATTGCTTATTATTTAATGACCGACAGCAGGGACCAGCCATTTGATAATTTTTGCATCAAGTGCATACGAGTACAACGGACATTCGAGGAAAATCATTTGACTTTGGGAATTTGGGTTTTTGTTGAACAAATGGTGGCGAGTCATACAAAATTTAATGAAAAGAATGTTTGTTGTTTATATGGCCGACCCTTGGGACCGGCGATTTGATTATTTTTTCATCAAGTGAATACAACGGTCATTGTTGAATAAATTTAGTCACTTTCATCGTTCGTTCGACCATACAAAAATCCCCATAATGTATAATATTTAGTTTGCTCAAACTACTAAATTTTTTGTTATTTGCCAAAGCTTCACTCGGGTTATAAAACCTTATATTTCAAAAATTATACGTTAAAAATTGAACTTCAGGCGAATACTAAACTACACTAGGCCATTTATACGCAACGGCCAATATGACTTTGTAGTAATAGGCGATTATGTTTCACGCGTTTGTGGTGACTTTTAGCCACGAATAGGATATTGAAATTTGGAAAATTGCAAGTTAGTGGATGTATATGTTGTATAGGAATTTAGAAATTTTGTTGTGAATACTTAGCCACACTAGGCCATTTGTACGCAACGGCCACTGTAATTTTGCAGTAGCAGGCCATTATGTTTCACGCATTTGTGGTATCTTTTGGAATTTTAAACCGGGGATAGGATATTGAAATTTGGGAAACTGCAAGTTATTGGATGTTGTATTAAGTGTGTGAATATGACTCCGCCCTTTTTTGTTAAAATAAAACCCATTTGCTTGTTTAAAAAATGAAAGAATTAGTTATTGAAAGTATGCTCTATTAGCAGCTAGAACTTACGCCCATTTTTCAGGCAGTTTGGATTCCCTCTCTGAAAAAATCTTGGTCTTTGGAGGCGATTAACTCATTAAGCCAAATTTCAATCTCTACGCCAGAACTGAACCGCTGTTCAGAAAGAGACGACTGCATCGACCAGAATAAGTAGTAATCTGAAGGAGCTATGTCTGGTGAATACGGCGGGTGGGGTGGAACTTTTCAGTCCTGTCCTTGTAAATAATTTTTCACAACGTTCGCAACATGTGGTTTTGCATTGTCTTGCTGAAAAATTAATTTGATGTGTCTATTCACCCATTCTGGTCGTTTTTCCTCTATAGCTCGCTTTAAACGTATTAGATATCGTCGGTATACATCGCCATTGATAGTTTTACCTGATTTCAGTAGTTCATAATATACCACACCTTTCTGATCCCACCAGATATAGAGCATAACCTTATTGCAGTGGATATCTCGCTTTGGTTGCGATGGACCAGCTTCACTACGCTTCACCCAAGAATTTTGGCGTTTGGGATTCTCATAATAAATCCATTTTTCATCTCCAGTAACTATCCGATGCAGAAAACCTTTTCTTTGTTGTCTTTGAATTAGTATTTCTCAAATGGTTTTTCGAACATTTAATGCTACAGCCAATTCTGATTGTGTTTGAGAAGAAACTTCAGCCAATAACGTTTCCAATTCAGCGTCTTTAAATTTTTGGGGTGGTTTTCCATGCTCTTTATCTTCAATGCCAAAATCATCATTTTTAAATCGTCGAAACCATTCTTTGCACTTTGTATTCGATGCAGCATGCTCACCGTAAATTTCCACAAGCAAACGATAAGTTTCTGCTGCACTTTTATTTGCACTAAAATAATGTAATAAAACTTCCCGCAAATGATGTTTATTTGGAATAAAATTCAATATTTTGAAAGAGTTAAAAATACTTGTTGTTTACACTTCAACTAAATGTCGTATACTGCGTTTGATAGCTGACATCAAGTAATATAGAATACAAGTATTGCGCATTTATAGTTTACGTAAGCAGTAAAAATAACGTCACAAATTGAGAAAGGGCGGAGTCATATTCACCCACCGAATATATGAATTTGGAACTTCTGGTGAATAGTAAACTACCCTAGATCATTTGTACGCAAAGGCCACTATGATTTTGTAGTAGTAAGCCAGGGGGGGGTATTATAAGCCAGGGATAGGGTATTGAAATACTAAAAAACACTAGGCCATTCGAGCGCAAAGGCCAATATGATGTTATAGTAGGCCTATAGTAGGTTTGTGGTGAGTTTTAGAATTCTAAGCTGTCTAGTGTATTAACCCTTGTCTTTACCCACGAAAATATTCTTTGTTCTATACCTGGCTACCCAGGTAGCCACATATACATTCTGCTTTTAAAACTAAATAATTTATATTTTCCTGTATGTTGTTGCAACCTTATTCAAAAATTTGAATTTTTAGTGACGAAAAAATGAAAAGCTGCTGCATTTTGTGTGGATCACGAGAGTGGAACAGCAATAGACTACAGTAACGTTTGGATTGCTGATTCGGGTGCCACATAACACATGTCTTCTCGTGTCGAATGGTTCGTTGATTATAAGAGGTGCGATGTCGAGCGGTTTTTCCAAATCGCAAGCGGCCTTCGTCTACCGATTCGTAGCACGGGCAGAATTCTAATCGAACCCAAGGTCAACGGTGTGTGGGAGAAGAGACACCTGAAGAACGTACATCATGTTCCTGAGCTGAAGCAGAATTTATTCTCGACGGCGTCGACCACATCGAAGGGTTTTGAGATAATGTTAACTTATGGTGGCTACGAAATGATGGATGCTGTTGTGTATACTGTTGGCATGAAAAATGAACCGCAAGCAATTGTGAATGATGTTTCGACAAAGAATCGATGAGCGTACAAATTCCGCGTGCCACGCTTGAGCAATTGCATAATCGATTGTGACATCTGAATGTGGACACTATAAAGCGTATGTGCAACCGTTTTTCGCAATTCGACAAGCAATTCAGTGAAACATATTCGTTTCGAAAACGGTACTGAATTTGTCAATAAAGATTGTATGCGAGTGCTGTCGAAGGCTGGAGTGACAGTTGAGCGAATCGCATCGTACACGCCTGAGCAAAATTGACGTGTGTGGAGTGTGAGATGCGTACCGTTGTGGAATGCGCCCGCACGATGTTGCTTTCCAGTGGTTTGCAGAAGTGTTTATGGCCAGAAGTAGTACGAACAGCAGTGTACATCTTGAACATATCCTTGAATAAGAAATGTCCGACCGCAACTCCGTACGAGAATTGGTTTGGTGTGAAACCAGAAATGGGCCATGTGCGAATTTCTGGTAGACAATGCTTTGTGCAAATACCAAAGCAATGTGGACGCAAAAATGGGACGTCAAGGCAAAGAAGGTGTTTCTAACTGGATACGAGTCCACATCGAAGAACTTTCGGTTGTTTGACCCAGACACACAGAAGATCATCGTGAGCTGCAACGTAAAACTGAATGAGAAAGATGTGGATCATGATGTCAAGAAGCAAGTGTCTATCCAGAAATCGTCGACCGAGCTACGAACGAAAAAAAAGCTGCCGGTCATGGACCAGTATTCGCAGTGTATCGGCACGAATGACAATGGACATAATACATCGTCCAGGTCTGATAATGAATTACTCGATACAAATGATATCACGTTGTCAGCAGATGACGATGAGTATCATATCGAGAACGTACCCAAAAATGTGCGTTATAATTTGCGTGAGAAAGTGAACGAGTGTCATGTCATGTTGGAGCCAAACACGTATGAAGAAGCGTTAAATTCCGAGGAAGCTGCTAAATGGCGAGCTGCGATGAAAGATGAGCTGCAATCACTGAAGATGGATTCGACATGGGAGCTGGTGAAACGTTCGAAGAACCGCAGCGTTGTCGGATGTCCAGGAGTTTATAAATTGAAGCCAAATAAATCTGGACCAAGAGATTTTTGCGGTGGCACCGAAAGGACTGGACATGGAGAAAGAAAACATGGAGGAAGAGAACATCCAGAGAGCAAGCATTCAGAGTGTGGAACAAGAAATTCATGAAGTTCCAGATCAATGTGTGTTCAGCGGCTATATCAACGGTGTGAGGGTCATGTTATTATTGTAAGTGGATGAAGGATTGATTTTGTCGAAATGCAGAAACACGATTGAGATAGTGATGAATTATCTGTGAGATAATTTTGAGATGACATGAGGCAGCGTTGGTCATTACGTCGGCATGGAGATGTATCGAAACAGAAAGAAGAAGACGATTTTCATCAATCAGAACGCGTACATCAAGAAAATCGTCGAAAAGGATTCGAAGCACATTTCGAATCCAGCGACAGCAATGTCATATTGACCAAATTGTGCGAAGAGGGCCGCGTCGTTTTCCCGTATTGGCAAGCGATTGGATCGCTTATGTTTGCCGCTATCGTGACCAGACCAGACATTTCATATGCAGTGGGAGAAGTAAGCATATTTGGACAAGCCAAAAGAACCCCATGTTTTGGCCGTTAAGCGCATTCTTCGATATTTCAATAAAACGGCCGGAAGAGGAATCGAGTATTCTGGATCGTCGACAACATTGAGAAGATATTCCGATGCTGAATTTGTACATTATGTTGACACGCGAAAGTCAACAACCGGCTATGCATTTGTTCTGGGCAAGGGCATTATCACATGGAAGAATCGTCTGCAGAAGACAGTGGCCCTTTCCACTACCGAAGCTGAATTCATGACGTAATGTGGGCTGCGTTCAACAGAGTCCACTAATACTATACATCGACAATCAGAGCACAATTCGGCACAACCAAATGAATTGATAATCTGTGATGAAATATATTATTTTTATCTATAAACGCATTTATTTTACTATACTATTTCGTTTACGCCTATATCCGGGCGTAGGGTATTGAAATATTGTAAATTGGAAGTTATTGGATGTTGTATATGAATTTGGAACTTCGGATTAATACTAAAATACACTAGGACATTTGTATACGCAACGCCCAGTATGATTTTGTAGGAAGCCATTATGTTTCACGCGTTTTGTTAAACATAATGGCCTTCTGCAAAATCATAGTCGTCTTTGCGTACAAATGTCCTATTTTTATTTAGAATTTACCAGGAGCTCATTGTTCCTTTAAATTCCTATACACAAACAACATCATTTCTAATATCTCAATACAATTCTATTTGTTTTTATTGTAATTGGGTAAGTGTATTTTTCTTATTTTATTTTAATTACATTAAAAACTGTTTTGAAATTATTCAGCAAATCATTTTCATTAATTTTAAAATAATGTTTTTTGTCGTAGAAATGTTATTTTATAAGTCGCCCGAATCTTTACCTGACTACGAATATTCACACCAACAAAAATACATTTTTTACAAAATTAGTAAGATTTTAGTCAATATAGTATAAAGTTCCAACTGGTTTGGAAATGGCATCATAACCTGAAGGCCCAGAATTTTCTAGTCTAAAAATGATGTGTTGGATTTCGCCAGAAACAACTAGAATTAGAATAAATTAAATTATTAACAACAACAGATCTTTACACTATATGGTTTCTATGTGATCATTATTTAATTTTTCCGGAATACAAATAAAATAATTGTTAAATATATCAGAAACTACAGTATGGGCATCCTGAATTTCACCCTGAGAATCCTTCAATTTAATAGATTTTGTTTTCGCCATATTCTTACCAGTTATTTGATTAACAGTTTGCCATTGCTTTTTGGGATTATTCTTATTTTTATTAAATAACCACTCATCATAATAAGAATACGTTGATACCGTTTTTGTCTGCTTCGAATATTTCTTCGTAAGACTTTTGTTAGGCACTCCCAACTCTTTCGTTGTTCGCTTTTTACGCCCTACCTTACGCAGTAGCCAAATCGAAGACGTACGGCTATAGACCCGTTTTCGTTTAAACCACCTGCAAATTGCATTTCTTCATCCCAACCTGTAGTGCTGACTTGAAATGTGGGTTGGCCCATGCATTCCGCACTCTCAACAGGGGGTCATAGATGTATTTCATAGAAAAATCCCTTTTGCATCCCGCCCTTATAGGAATTCGAACCCGGTACCTCTCGATCCAACCGCCGCAGTAAAAGACTTTCATTTAATGGATGAAGTTTATACTTTTTAAAAATTTTATTTTTAGGTGAAACTGAACTAAGCAATTTATCAGTCATTGAATTCTTCGGCTTCTTTACCTTTTCAAATTTAACTAATACTTCTGTTGATTCATTGATAAACCTTTGTAAGCCCAAGTAACCCCACTAACTTAATATTAATAATTTAATTTGAACTAGCTATCTGTATATTTTAGCTCATGTTTATACTGCACCAAAAATTACGGTGACCTTGACTGGTTGGATATTTCCAAAATTATACCTTTCCATAACAATCCTATAGTAAAAAAAATAATGGAGACAGAAGCTGCCTGTATAAAGAAAGAAGAGGAATACACACATAGCAAAAGAAAAGAAGCCCCTATCGGGGACACCGGAAATAATTAGTCTAAAACAGAAGACAACCCCAGTAAGCATCACAAAGTTTCTAGTAAATATATTCCAATTCTCATAAACTTGTTTTGTGAAAATGGCGTAATTCAGTTCTTAAGTGGTTGCCTAGCAATTAAGTGTATTGGTCTATAATTTGGATACCGGATAATGCACGGTTTTGCTAGAGGAATGTTTACCATTATGCTCCATTTAAAAATTTCACATCCACACACAAATAAATCTCGATTTCCATAAACAACAACTAAACGAGAAATTATTACGTTTTGCTTTTCGTATTCTTTAGGTTGTTGGTAAATAAATACAATATATGAACTTATATACGGGAGAATCGATTTTTAATAAATTTCCATCAGGCAAATGAAAAATTATGTTTCAATTTCTTTTGATTATGGAGTAGGTAACCGCCATACATAAATACACATTACATATTTTCATTCTGTTCGCAAATTTGCTAAACAAAATCACAAAATATGTACACGCAGTACGTATACGTAGTACACCCAAAAAAAAAATACTAACAAGCACTTAGTTTCAACAAATAAAATTATTGTTTTATTATCATTTTGAATAAATAATGATTTTATTTTTATTTCAAACTCTGATTGCTAATAAAGTGAACCATAAAATAGAATATACAAGTATTTTTATAGCCATTTTTATAAATTTTCACATACATAACGTACATACCAATGTACGTGTACGTGTTTAGATCCTTGTCAGATATACCAAAAAAAGTAACATTTATATTATATGTTGGTAGATGTAGTGTATGCTACACATATTACCAAAATACCCTAAGGGCCTCTTCAAAATATATTCTACACCTAATATAATCAATTTTGTTTCATTATAAAAATGTATGTGTTTCATGTAATATTCTTTGATACCGCCGCCATATACATACAGACACGAAAAGATATTGTTATAAAAATGTTGTAAATTGTGGGTGGTATTCAGCTAGATGTGTATGTAGAAAATTAGTTTTCATATTTTTCCAATATCAAGAAATTGAATTATTATATAAAAATAAAAAAAGCTTTGCCAATTTATTTTTGTACTTCATTTAATCGAGTATGTTATGTACCTCACCATACCTCTGCTAAAAAGAAGCCCATTTTGTAACTAAATTACAATAAAAATATAGGAAAGTCGAAAGTAATACCCCGTTTCATAAAAAAACAAAAACAAAATCCCTATTACAATTCCACCCCATTAAAAACTTTATTTTTATATTATTTTAATCGTACAAACGACATATTTTATGGGAAAGGTGGACATATCGTATCAACGTAGTAATGTTTAGTTTCAAAATGCAATTATTTTTGTTGTTTTATAGAGAGTAAATTTACTATAATTGAGGTTATAGATTATATGAAACTCCCTTATTTTTATATAATACGAGTAATATATAATCCAAAACATATTATTTCAATGGGATATGGTGTTTTATGTAAGTATCAGAAATTTAGAAGTTACGGTTACCTTTTTACATTATTACTTTTTTATTACATAATTTCGAGATAATAAAAACTATTATAATATATTAAAAATTTATTTAGTGTTGCAGTATATGAAAAATTAATTAACTTATTAGCTTATTGATTACTAAAAATTTTACTTTAGGAATATGTCATAATTATTATAATATCTAATTTGGGATTTAACAAAGTCGATTTAAGAGCAATAGTTTCCCATAAACCAATTGAATTTTAAGGCTTAGAGATAGGTATATTTGATAATTAAAAATTAATACTTTCTTTTTATGATTCGAGAATTTAATGCTTCTGTAAACATTTCTGTTATCTTATAATTGTTTAATATTCTAAATTAGAGGCAAAACATATTTCCTTGCCGCGAAATAGAATTCTGTGGGTTTGACGAATCCTATTCAAATCCAGAAATACACAATTATTCTTATGAAATGAGTTTTTTCGGCTTTCTATAGACAGAAATATATTAGTGAAAATGGAATTCACACTATTTTTGATTGGTTAATCAGAAACAAAATCAAGAGACCAGTTATTCACAATATATCTACCCAAAAAAAGTAGAAATAACAATCCCCCCCCCGTACTTTACCCCAAGAGTTATACAGAGTACATACTTCTCTTTATCTTCTTAATATTGTGTGGGCATTAAACACACAGATATGAGAGTTTTTCTTGAGTTTTTTTATTTAATGAATATAATTCGCTAAGTCAGGACGTTCGCACTTGACACTATTCCTCAGTATGTTTATACTTGACTAATTACTAAAATTCTTGGACACTTAATGGAAAGAACATTGAACTCATTTGAAGGTGATTATTAAAAATCTTTAACATCAACTAATAGATCGATTTTGTTCAAAGTAATAAAATTTTTTAAGATTTCCAGATAAATACTTTCGATTCTTGAGTTCACGTTTTAAATTTCGGCTTTTTCAGATTAAACTTTTTTATTAATTTTGTTCACTCTCTTTAAAATAAGTGACAAAAATAGCAGATTTAATTTGAATTCGTCACTCGTAAGAAATTCGAGAATATCGCATGTACTCCATTAAAATGTCCGGCCATGACTGATGCGTTGTCACTGGCCACGCCAAATATATTTTCAAAATGTATGTTCAATTTATCAAAATGATCTTTCACTGAATGAAAAATTTCTGCTGAGGTGAAATTGTGTAATTTTACGGTGTGAAGTTTGTCCCAAAAAAAATACCGTGTACGTATACAAATCCAATAAGAATTTTCAAATCCAAATGTGTGTTAGTAATTACACTGTAAAATTGAGTATGTAAAGAGATAACTATAGAATATTGAAAAGAGATAATATGATAACCTTATTTTCAAATTCGGTTCATATAAGTTTTTTATTTATTACATAAATGTGAAGTTTTACCAAAAAATATTATCGAATGGACTATGTGCTCTAGCGGAGAAAAGTGAAATATGTGATAAGTATATGGAAATATTTTCTATTTAATTTTAATTTTATTTAGTTAATATCTAATTAATTAATTTGTAGTTTAAACTGTGATTCTCGTTTACTTGATTGAACCATTTTATCGTTTTAAATGTAATCTTTTTGAAACATTTATGTTTTTAGTAACATTAGCTTAACATCAAATTTCTGATATTTTTAACAACAAATTTTTGGCATTTAAAATTATAAAATATTACGAACTGAATCAAACATACCAAAATGACACTTTAAACTGCATATTGGATTATTTAGATGCACCATTCTTTAAAATTTTAACAGCCTAATGTTTCATGAACCAATCGAGCCATAAGCCATTTCCAAACGGAGGGGATGAAAATGTTTAATAATTTTTTGAACGTCGTATCGATTTTATTTGTTTGAGTAGTCTACGAATCGGTCAATATCAGATATCCTAGAATTTGTCGGGTAATGACCATACATACAAATGATAGCCTAATGATTCGTGAACCAATCGAGCCATAAGCCATTTCCAAGCAATTGATAGCCTAATGATTCGTGAACCAATCGAGCCAGCCATTTCCCGTCGTTTCGTGAACCAATCGAGCCATAAGCCATTTCCAAACGGAGGGGATGAAAATGTTTAATAATTTTTTGAACGTCGTATCGATTTTATTTATTATTATGTATCGTCAATTGAATTATGAAAACAAATTCATTGAGATTTCAGCCTAGTAATCGATCGGGGATATATCAACATTTCCATGTATGTGCAAATAAATTTATTGAAATATCTGGCTAGTATTTGATCGATAAATTCCCTTCATTTGGTGTATTATGATTTAGTTTTTCATATAAATTAAAATTGAAGGATCTCAATGAATTTGTTCGGTATCTCAATGAATTTGTTTTCATAATTCAATTGACGATACATAATTATAAATAAAATCGATACGACGTTTAAAAAATTATTAAACATTTTCATCCCCTCCGTTTGGAAATCGCTTATGGCTTGATTGGTTCACGAAACATTAAGCTATCATTTGTATGTATGGTCATTACCCGACAAACTCTAGGATATCTGATATTGACCGATTCGTAAACTACTCAAACAAATAAAATCGATACGACGTTCAAAAAACTATTAAACATTTTCATCCCCTCCGTTTGGAAATGGCTTATGGCTCGATTGGTTCACGAAACAATAAGCTATCATTTGTATGTATGGTCATTACCCGACAAACTCTAGGATATCTGATATTGACCGATTCGTAAACTACTCATACAAATAAAATCGATACGACGTTCAAAAAATTACTAAACATTTTCATCCCCTCCGTTTGGAAATGGCTTATGGCTCGATTGGTTCACGAAACAATAAGCTATCATTTGTATGTATGGTCATTACCCGACAAACTCTAGGATATCTGATATTGACCGATTCGTAAACCACTCAAACAACTAAAATCGATACGACGTTCAAAAAATTATTAAACATTTTTATCCCCTCCGTTTGGAAATGGCTTATGGCTCGATTGGTTCACGACACACTAGGCTATCATTTGAATGTATGGTCATTACCCGACAAACTCTAGGATATCTGATATTGACCGATGCGTAAACTACTCCTACAAATAAAATCGATACGACGTTCAAAAAATTATTAAACATTTTTATCCCCTCCGTTTGGAAATGGCTTATGGCTCGATTGGTTCACGAAACATTAGGCTATCATTTGTTTGTATGGTCATTACCCGACAAACTTTACAACTCTTCGTGTGTAATTAAATTTATTAATTTTGTATCTTTTCCATTATTTTTGTTCCTGAAAATTGCACTCAAAATTCTTATAAGAAACTATTATAACAGTGTATATTCTAATACATGCTTATTTTTGTTATTTGGGACAAACTTCACAGCCGTGTAATTTTAACATACCGAAAGAGTTATGAACGATTTTTTTGAAGTTCGATCTAAATATCTGCAAATTACTGCCAGGCATTTTTTTGATAATTCGGTTTCAAGAATTTTACTGATTTTTTATGCGGCGTATGGACCAATTATAGTGTTAAAATATACGGTAGATTTAGTGCGGTAGTTTTAGTACCATGATTTATTTGTTGGGCTTTTAGAGAATTGGGTGAAGTAGTTTGAATTAATTGAGGTAATGAATCCATAAAATTAAATGGCAAGACATGCTGAATACAATAAACCATGACAACATTTACAATTGAATTTTTTTCATCACTTGTTGTCCTAAAAACGATAAATCCAGAGGACGTATTCCTTTAGAAATTTTCAAATGTATCCGGCGTTTCTTTGAAAAATTGTCGTGACGCTTAGTGTGCGTTAAATGATTTACCAACGATTTGGTACCTAATTTAAACCGTTTTTGTTTTGATTCCAGCTCCCATCACAGATCAGAATTAGTTGTAAAATTCAAATAAATACTCAAAATTGATAAATTAATTGTATGTACATAATCTAAGGAACGGAAAATTTGTTCCTGCAAATCCATGTAGATCGATTGTTTTGGGTTTATTTGTCATCAACCATCTTGGAACTTCGATTTCTTCTGAAAATGGTAAGTTTTCTTTCATGATGATCCATTGTGATATTTTTTCTGTGGGGAGGTGATCATCCCAGTTTACATGAGAGTCACGATCTAGATAAAGGCTCAAAGTTCTCAGTGTTCTAACGGTACTGAGTTTAAAATTGCTTCGCAATTGGACGACCACTTTCTCAATTTGAACCCCACTGCATTAAAACGTTTTAAGAGCCCCTTCTGAATTCTAACAGCTTCTCCAACTTCGCTCACCCCGGTCAAAACATCATCAACACAGAAATCATTTAAAATGCTGCTCCTGTTCCTTCTTTGATTTGTCTTGAAACACGCGTTGCGAGGAAAGGTGGGCTAGCAGTTCCATAAGTCCCGGTTAACAATCTATAGTCTTGAATCTCATGTTCGGGCGACAACCTCTTCCTCTTGTACAAAAACTTGCCTATACATTTTCTGTATGTCTGTCGTAAACGCAAATTTCTACAGACGGAACGTTAGGATGGGCCTACCATGAAACAATCATTCAAGCACTTTCTGGAGCTCAAATTGGCTGAGGCGTCAAATATCACTCTCAATTACTGGTTACTTTTAGCACTCCATGGTATGCTAGATAGAAATGACGCTTTTTATCTAGATCTGCCTTTGGAATAACCACCATGTGTTGAAGGCTTTCATATTCCTCCATAAGTTTCTTTTGAATCGACGTTCCATTGCTAATAGTCGTTGAACTGCTAATTATCGAGAGGAACCAATTGTGACATTTGTGTTTTTGAATGGCAGCTTCACCTGGAATCGTCCACTAATGGTTTTGCTCACATTGGAACTAAAATGTTCTGTTTGTACTTCTTCGATTTCCCAAAATCTTCGTTGTAAGATGTCTAAATCTAACTGCGCATGAAGATTCGTGCCAGACTCATTGAAGTTTAATATTGCTGTTAAGTTTTCATCGCTTTATAATTATTTAATTTATTTTACATTAGTTAAAATGTCTCTTGAGTACGTTAAATTTAATTTATATTAGTTATTGTTCTAGATTTATAATTTTTATTGTTATGCAAATTATCTGTGCCTGTCGGTTTTTTTACGCAGCCACAGATATGATTGCATTGCATATTTTTGGTTGCTTTTTTCCGGCTGTGGGCAAATTAATCACCCTGTATATTATTTTTTTTAATTGCTTTACTCTCTTTAAAATTACGTCTCTAAATCTTGTACCTATATAACGAATTATTACATCGATTTCGGCAGTCTAATATTGGTGTCCGGTTTGATCAAATTAAAAAATAAAGCTCGGTGATTAATTCAAAATAAAGAAAAAATTTAAAAGTTTGTGTTTTAATAATTTATTGTGAAGCTCTTCGATCATAGTGGTTTAGTGTTTTATTCCTTAAAAAACATTTGGTAGCAGAGCGTAGTTAATTTAATATTTATCGTGGAGTTTTTTGTTGTAATAAATAATTAAAGTGTTTTTTTTTTCTTTGGTTTAAGTTATACGAAAAAGTACTGTTGTTTATGCGCGTCAATTGCTCAATAGCACGGTATAATATAAACATACGATATACCGGTAAAGTTAAAGAAGTGATATTGTCTGTGCGCATCAGTAACTCAATAATACGGTGTACTATATAATACACACACATGTAAAACATACTTTTTCGTTCATGGCTTGTCATCAGCTGATTCAATTTCATTGCATTCGGATAATATTTGTTTGTGCTTTTTGTGTGGTTCTAAAATTATAGTGTTTTGCGGTGTACATTACTCGTATAATTATTTCTCAAAGGTTCAGATTAAATCACATTTTGGAATTTATTCCTCGTGAGATAAATTCATAAACGGTTTGAGAAATTGTACAATTAATTCAACTTTGTAGTGATTACGCATTTAATTTAATTTTTTTGTTGCATTTTTGAACAAATTATTAACGGGTTAAGCACATTTCAGGACACCAACGGGATTTAGTGCATCATAATTACAAAAGTCGAACCACTTCATAGAACCGATACTTTTTGTTCGACTAACGGTCGGTGTATTATTATTATTATTAAAATTGGTAATTTTGTTAAAACACAGTAGCACAAGTCGATCTTAGAGTTAAACAAAATGGCTGATAAGGCTAAAGCAAAAAGGGTTGCGGAAAGAAGGAGACTTTACAAATTACAAGGCTTAAGTGTAAAGGTCGTCGAAAATATATCGAGTTGGGTTCCCGCTCATGGGAAATCATCAGATGTTTCTAAACTCAGAGTTCAGGTGGAGCAATTAGAATTGCATTACCAAAGATTTTTGAGGAACGAAGAGTTAATAACTGAACAAGTTGATTCAGATGATGATGATGATTTCACATCGAACTATTTTAGTTTTGAGGAAAACTACATTAACACTAAATCGGCACTTCTAACGTTGATCGATGAGAAGGTGGTCTTTGCTAAACCAGTTCCTGATATGAATGCTTCTCAAAATCAATCGATTCTAGTTTCAACGAAGAATGTAAAGTTACCAAAACTCGAGCCCCCAAAGTTTAGTGGATCTTATAGTGATTGGACGGACTTTAAAAACGAGTTTACCACTATGATTATAAATGAGACCGATTTAAATGATGTTGATCGGTTTAGATTTTTAAAATCATGTTTAGTGGGTCGTGCAACGCGAATCTTGTCAAGGATGGAAGCTTCCCAGGAGAATTTTAGAAGTGCATGGAAGGCTTTGTGTACTCGGTATGAAAACAAGGCGTTGATTTTGCAGTCTCACATTAACGAAATTATACAAATGGATAACGTGAGTAAAGAATCCTCGGAAAGTGTTCGTGAAATGGTCGACCAAGTAAGTGCACATTTTCGCGCAATAAAAGCATTCGGATCCATGCAGGAGGTGGCTGAAAATTTCTTGATATGTTTGATGTTGAAGAAGTTAGATGCTAATAATGTGGAGAAATGGGAAGAATCGACTAATAAGGAAATACCAACATGGGATGGATTTTGTGCATTTTTAGAAAAACGTGCCACTACTCTAGAGAAACTCGAGTATAACAAAAAACAATGTAACAAGCCAAGGCCGTCTGTATCGGTAAATGTTCGTCCAGTTAAATCTAACCATGCTGCCTTAACGTCACTGAATTCGAATTTGTGCGCTAAATGTGCCTCAACCGACCACAATTTGCAGGTATGTCCACAATTTCTGGCCTTAGGGCCCATGGAGCGATACCACGATGTTAAACGGATGCAATTGTGTGTCGTCTGCCTAAAAACAAAACACAATTACCGTTTCTGTAAAGTCTCGAAGTGTGACAAATGCCATAAGGGACATCACACACTGATTCATTTTGATAGGCCTACTGTTCAACCGCCATCGACTTCTGGAGTTGCTCACAAGGCACTTCTAATTTCAGAATCATTTGTTGACGAGCCAGCTGTCCTCGCGACAGCCTTAGTCAAAGTATTTGATGCCAACGGATTGATTGTTCCTGGACGTGCTCTGTTAGATAGTGGTGCAACTACAAATTTCATCTCCGAACGGTTCGTGCAAACGTTGAATGTGGAGCGGCGAAGGACTTTCATTAATGTAGGTGGGATAGGCAATACGGTTACAACATCAAAGGCATCGTGCTTTATTACGTTAACGCCTCATTTCAATACAACAATAAAGTTCAAAATTGCTGCAGTAATACTTCCGAAAATATCCGATGCCCAGCCTGGATTTCTAATAGCATCAAGGACCATAAACGTTCCACCCGAGGTCAAGTGTTTGGCTAATCCTAATTTTTTTAAGCCTCAGAAGATTGACTTGTTGTTGGGGGCTGGCATATTTTGGCACCTTCTACTCCCTGGTCAAGTTCGATTGGGCGAAAATTTACCGATTTTCCAGCAGAGCAAGCTGGGATGGATTATTGGTGGTCCAATGAAATCAAGTTATTGTAAATCAACAGCATTAACTAGCAAATTAACTAGTAAATCAACAGCCTTAACTGAGTCCAATGAAAGTTTGAGTAAGCTTGTTCAGCGATTTTGGGAAGTTGATGCTTTCCCTGCAGATGAGCCAGTTTTGAGTTCTAAAGATCAGGAGTGTGAAGATCATTACGCTATTCATACTCGTCGAAATTGCGAAGGATCCTACATAGTTCGACTTCCATTTTCAAAGGATCCAACACTGTTGGGAGAATCATTTCCAATAGCTATTAGACGCTTCTTGAATTTGGAAAAAAGATTGGATAAGCAGCCTGAAATGAAAGAGATGTATTCGTCGTTTATCAATGAATATGAGCAATTAAAGCACTTAGAAACCGTTGAGAATTTTGATCCGTCAACCCCGCATTGTTTTTTGCCTCACCACAGCGTGATGAAATTATCAAGTTCCAGTACGAAGTTGCGAGTGGTTTTCGACGCATCTTGTAAGACGTCTTCCGGTGTTGCGTTAAACGAGATTCTTCATTCGGGGCCGAAATTGCAAGACGATTTGTTTATTATTTTATTGAAGTTCAGATTATTCGAGTTTGTTGTTACCGGAGACATTCAAAAAATGTATCGTCAGGTTGCGATCAATTTGCCTGATAGCAACTACCAGCTGATTTTATGGCGCAACATCAAAGATGAACCAATCAAAACACTCCGTCTCTGCACCGTGACATACGGAACTGCGTGTGGTTCGTATCTTGCTGTAAAGACTTTACACCGTTTAGCAGCCGATGAGCAGGATAAATATCCAATTGGAGCACGAATACTTCGACAAAATTTTTATGTGGATGATATGATGATTGGATCAAATTCGATTACGGACTTGCTAGAAATGTTGAATCAATCAATCGGAATTCTAAAATGCGGTGGCTTTACGTTGAGTAAATTTTGCACCAATAACGATACTATCCGTTCGTCAATTGAACCGCATCATCGAGAGAAATATTTAAACATCGAGGATCAAGAAGATTCTTCAGCAGCTGTTACTAAACGAGTGGTCTTATCGGAAATGGCAAGATTGTTTGATCCGCTGGGATTTGTGTGTCCCGTAATCACTTTAGCCAATATTTTCTACCAGGAACTTTGGAAGCTCAAAATTAATTGGGACGAACCTTTAGACAAAGATCTCACTCAGAAATGGATAAAATTTAGATCACGCTTGTCATATTTAAAGGATTTCTCAATACCACGTTTCGTCATGACTAAGGATGACTGTAAATTCATCGAAGTTCATGCTTTTTCAGATGCAAGTGAGAAGGCGTACGGGGCTTGTGTCTATTTGCGATGCGGACACCATGATGGTGCGATCTCGTCTAGGTTGGTCTGCGCCAAATCTAGAGTTGCTCCAACTAAAACCATCAGCGTTGCTCGTCTCGAGCTTTTAGCTGCGAAAATGATGACTGATCTAGTCTCTCGTCTAAAGAAAGAAGTGTTGCTGGAGCTGGAAGTCAGAAGATTTTTTTATTGGACCGATTCGTTAATCACACTATGCTGGATAAATGCGGAACCGCATAATTGGAACATATTCATTGCTCATCGTGTCTCCAAGATTCAAAACGAAACCAGTTCGGGGGTATGGCGACATGTCCCTGGTAATTTGAATCCTGCCGATTTGATTAGTCGGGGGATGATGCCGGCTGATATTGCCGACTGTGAATTTTGGTTCTGCGGTCCAAATTTTCTCAAATGCGACGAATTGTCGTGGCCGCCGATTCCGAGACCATCTCCCATAAGCGATGAAATACTCGAAAAGCGACCCGTCAAGTTTGCTCTGTCTACGAAGATTATTGAGGATGTCACAAGCTCCATGCATTTTTCGCAGAATTTCAGAGGCACCCGTCGAGCATTTGCCTACGTCATGCGATTTATTCGAAATACGTGTTCAAAATCGATTGACAAGGAAATACGAAGGTCATTACTGAAGTTAAACCTGGCAGAGCTGTATTCAAAAGTAGAGAAGCCAACAACTGCCGAAGAGGAAGAGGCTGAACGTCCATTCATTCGGAATATACAGAAATCAATGTTTGCGCAAGAGTACCAACTACTGAAGGCTGGCCATAATGTTAAAAACAATAGTCGTCTTAAATGTTTGGCACCGTTTCTGGATGACTTCGGGTTGTTGAGAGTAGGCGGACGACTACAAAGGGCCAAACTTCCTTATAGTTCCAAGCACCAGATCCTTCTCCCCAAAAACCACCAGTTCTCTAAATTATTAATTCATTTTTTTCATTTTAATAGGACGTTCCATGCAGGACCGCACATCGTGCTCACCGCGATTCGGGCAAAGTATTGGCCCATCAACGGACTCGCCCAAACGCGAAATATCATCAACAAATGCATTAGATGCTTTCGAATGCGGCCGAAATTCTTATCGCAAATCATGGGGAATTTACCAGAGGATAGACTCGATTACAAGAGAGTTCGACCTTTTAGTGTTAGTGGTGTGGATTTTGCTGGACCCTTGTACGTGCGCCATCACATTAGATGCAAGGCTCCAAAGAAGGTTTATGTGGCTCTGTTTATTTGCTTCGCGACCAAGGCGGTTCATTTGGAGCTGGTTATTGATCTGTCCACAGAGGCGTTCATTCGGTCTTTAAAGAGATTCATAGCTGATCGAGGCATGGTAAAGAAATTGGTTTCAGACAATGCAACCAATTTTAAGGGTGCGGCCAACCAATTGAGTGAGATTCACCAGATGCTGATTGGCGGTAGGGACGCAATTTATAACGCGTGTGACCAGGCGTTCGTCGAATGGTCGTTTATTCCACCAAGAGCACCAAATTTTGGTGGACTATGGGAGGCTTCGGTGAAAATTACCAAGCGTCTTATCAAAAACGTTATAGGCAGCATGGAAGTTTCTGTCGATGAGCTACATACTGTTATTCGTCAAGTTGCGACGATTGTCAATTCTCGACCCATCACTCCATTGTCAGCAAATCCAAATGATTTGGAGCCTTTGACCCCAGGCCATTTTTTATACGGTGGAGCGCCAGTTGCTCTGCCTGAAATGTCGATTACGGAAGAGAATATTAACCGTGTAAAAATGTTGCAGCGGATCAATTGGATGGTTCAGCAGTTTTGGGCGAGATTTCGTACTGAATACTTAGCTACTTTGCAGCCGAGGACAAAGTGGATGGCAAAGAACCAGAATATAGAAATTGGTGCAATGGTGTTGGTGAAAGATGATACAATACCTCCTTTGAAGTGGTCTCTGGGTCGAGTTGTGGGAACTAAGCCGGACAAAGATGGAAATGTACGGATATTAACGATTCGTACAGTAACCAGTACTTTTGATCGAGCTATCTCTGGAGTTGCAGTTTTGCCAATTGAGAAGGAGACGAAAAATGAAATGTGATGGTTGAACTGCCATAGACAGTTCAAGGCGGGGAGAATGTTAAGTTTTCATCGCTTTATAATTATTTAATTTATTTTACATTAGTTAAAATGTCTCTTGAGTACGTTAAATTTAATTTATATTAGTTATTGTTCTAGATTTATAATTTTTATTGTTATGCAAATTATCTGTGATTGTCGGTTTTTTTACGCAGCCACAGATATGATTGCATTGCATATTTTTGGTTGCTTTTTTCCGGCTGTGGGCAAATTAATCACCCTGTATATTATTTTTTTTAATTGCTTTACTCTCTTTAAAATTACGTCTCTAAATCTTGTACCTATATAACGAATTATTACATCGATTTCGGCAGTCTAATATTGGTGTCCGGTTTGATCAAATTAAAAAATAAAGCTCGGTGATTAATTCAAAATAAAGAAAAAATTTAAAAGTTTGTGTTTTAATAATTTATTGTGAAGCTCTTCGATCATAGTGGTTTAGTGTTTTATTCCTTAAAAAACAATTGCGTTTGCAACTTAAATGAACTGTCCGGCTATAACCCAACAAAATATTGGGGCTTGGGCCTGTACGACTCCTTGACCGTTAATAATTTGACCTGGTCCTATTAAGTCAAAAAAATGTTCAGATCCAATTAATAGGTCGATCTTTCCTGGTGAATTAAAGTTTGGATCGGCTAGTTCTGATTTGTTCAGATGGTCTAATTCAGAAATATCTATTTCGACCATCGGAAGGTGAGATACGTCATCTTTTAAAGAACAACTGCCTGTAAATTTAGTTAACCTTTTGATCCTTAATGGTACTAATAACAATGTTTGTCATTCCGGATGCTACGCCAACCCTTGATGAGCCTAAACCAGTTAGTGGCAATCTCGTTTTTTTCTTTGGCAAGCGTAGTCGTCTTCAGCATGATTCAATCATAATGGATATTTGCGATCCTGAATCCAAAAGACATCTACATACTTCTTGATTGCCTAATCCGTTTGTGTCATTATCCAACAGTGTTGGTAGTAAAGCGGTTTTAATCCTTTTCGAATGCTGAGAAATTTGAAAATTTTCTACTTTTTTCTCGGGGTTGATTTCCTCAGCTTGGTGTGGTGCTGATACAGTAATACACGTGTTATGTCCAGTAGAACCTTCAGTCTAGTTTTTTGATCTTATATCGTCGAAATGTATAAGCTCATGATTTCGTGCCCAACACTTTCTACATTTTCGTTGAGCCTTGCATTTAAAGACGGGATGGTTTCGACTCATGCAATTGAAGCAACGATATTGGATTTTCACTAATTTCCAACGCTCATGGATGTTCATTATTTCGAATGCTGTGCAATCAGCTAGCGAATTTGTTTGGCACAACGGGCAACTTTTATCGGTAGATAAACGTAATGTCCTCGAAGGGTATGTTCTGGAAACTGATGGTCATGTATTAGATTTGAAAGCTTCCAAAGCGTCGAATTTACTCGTCATAAATTTTATAAAATCTCCAATTTTTGGATGATCATCATTAACAGAGTGCAATGCCCACAAACCTTTGCTTCTATCGTCCAACTTCGCAACAATTAATAAATAAATCCAAGTGTGACGTGATTTTCTTATGACTTCATCACATTGATCAATTAGTTCTAGCAATGAACATGCTGTTACAGATTTTACAGTGTGGTTGTCCAAATACGACTGAATATACGTATTTAATATGTGTTTCTCCTTGTCGTACCGATCCTTGAGCTTTTGAAAAGCTTCCATATAATTAGCTTAGGTTATAGAAAAATGTTTAAGCATGTTATAGGCTTCACCTTTTTGACAAGCTTTCAAAAGCTGGAGTTTTTGCGGGCCGGACAAAGAAACGTTTTCGTGTATCTTCAACGCTTGATTGATCTTGTAATTATTTATAGTAAATCCTTAAAACGAATTTTTATCAGAGTTTGTGTTTTTCATTAAATTTGGAAGTCGGCGGAGTTATGAATCTATACGTTGTAATTATTTGGTTTAGTTGAATTAGCATTGAAAGTTAAACTACCTACATTTTCATTTTGCAAATGACGTTTGAAAGAATCTCGGTTTGTGAATAATTGGTTGTATAAGTCCATATGTATGTACATAAAATATTTTAGTAAAAAATTAATCAGTTCAAATGAATCTAAATACACAAAACAGGCAAACAGACGCATGTATAAGCAAAACCTTTACGATAGTAATTATTTATGTAATTATGATATCGCATCAATTATGTCGGATGTTCAATAATCATAATTTTTCGTTATATTGTATAAATATTTTTTGGTGTGATAGCCAAAACATTTCTGATTGTTTACAATACAATAGTCTAAACAGAAAGAAAATTTTGTCTAAGAAACGGTCGAAGCTGGCATGTATATCGTCGTATACTAGACAAAACCACAAGCAGTGAAAGTTTGTGTTTTCGTGCTAGACTTACTAGGCTGTTGCAATTAATCGGTGGAATTTCATTTTAAAAATTGGAATATGGAGCTAAGATACTCGTACATGCTTTTCTGCATTTCTCTGTCTGGGACTTTTTTTAGATTGAGCATGAACTGTGAAATATTTTTAGTACTGTAATAAATGTAGTTGTACGAAGTATAATAGCAAACGGAATTGTATATTAAAACACCAGCAAATAGATAATCAATTATAATTATATTTATTTAATGCAAAAGCTCGTATGCAGGGTTCGAGATAGACAAGACTAAATATTTGACAGTTGATCTTATTCTCCCCTCACATTGGAGTGAGATTCTAGTAACAATAGATAAATTCAGATATGTTTACATGTTTATAATAACTATCATTACATTTATATCAACTCTTCTCCACGAGAAAAAAAAAATACAATACAATTCAAATCAATTTTATCAATTACTGAATATAAAAAAAAAAATTACATTTTAAAATTTTGTAACAAGAAATATATATGAAATATATTTATTAATTTAATTTATTTACTGGCTTATTGTTTCTGTTTGATTTTCTTATTTCAAATTGCTCATTGATTTCAACATTTTTGTTCAAACTAATTTCTTGAGGTTCGGAAAACCAAGAAGTGAATGGTTTATCAGTAGTGGTTGCACGTTCGTTTGAGTTTTGATGTTGAATATCATCATTTGCAT
The DNA here is from genome assembly GCA_958295665.1 of Tipula vernalis. Classification (NCBI taxonomy): domain Eukaryota; kingdom Metazoa; phylum Arthropoda; class Insecta; order Diptera; family Tipulidae; genus Tipula; species Tipula vernalis. Next base: position 313,826,301 of record OY282558.1, on the reverse strand, counting down.
CAGATGTTGTTGAGTGACCTTGCATAATCAATGATTCTTAAGTAGAAATTGCCTCAGATGGATAACTACTTATGGTTGGTTGCTAAGATTGAATTGATGTCCAATGTGTTGGATTTGGTTATTATTCGTGTAATTCCTTTATCTGTTCCTAATTTTCCGTTTAAATGTTGTATGGTTAAGATTTTATTGAATCCCGATATCTTTATATATGTGTAGTTTATTTTTCATATCATACTTACGACCACTTTCAATTATTTTTTGAATTTTTAATGACTTTAATGGTAAACATAGCCTCTCTAGTCGTGATATATTGCTGCTTGGAGATTTTAATTTAGGTTTTATTTATTGGGATATTAATGACTTAGGACAACTGTTTCCTTCAAGATATGAAGGTAGATGTGCGGAGCTGCTCATTGATTCTCTTAGCTATTTGGATTTAACCCAAATAAATAATATTAAAAACTTTATGGATAGAACGCTTGATTTAGTAATCACCAATGATGAGGCTCAGTTTCATATTTCCCAATCTAAAGATGCCTTATCCCAAGTTGATAAACTTCATCCACCCTTAATTATAAGCTTTACTGTTACATTAAAGAAGTTTCAAAATAATCGAGTAAGTGATGAGATAAATTTTCGTTATATTAAGTATGGTCGTTTTCGTAGTACCTCGACCTAATAGACTGGGTCGGCTTATTACAGGGTCTGGAAATTAATTGTTGTGTCAATATATTTTATAGTCAAATTTTTGACATTATAAATGAAAATGCATCTTTGGTGATTGGGAATAGAACTACTGATTTTCCGTCATGGTATACGCCCTACTTGCGAAGAATGATCAAGGAAAAATCTAAGTTGTTGGTAAAATCCAAAACGTTTACAACCAATATATATAATGATCAAATTCGCTTCATTCGTAAGGCAATTAAGATTGAAATCAAGATTGCTTAAAAAAATTATTTTGGGATCGTTCAAAACTCCATCCAAACTAATCCAAAATTTTTTTGGAAGTTCAATAAAAACCTATCTACGAAATCATAATTTACGAGTGTAATGACCTATTTAAGTGATAGCTCTAGTGATGTAATTACTATTTGTGATTGGTTTTCGGATTACTTCAGCAGTGTTTTTGGTCCATCAACGGATTCATCAAATAAATTAATTGACTCGTGTAATAACTCAAATTTTCTGTGCGGATATGATCATATTTCTGAAAGTGACGTTCTCCTGGTGCTGAACGGGCTAGACGCTAACAAAGGTAGTGGTCCCGGTGGTTTACCTAGTCAATTTGTAATTGATACCTGTACATCTTTAGTCAGGCCTTTAACAATTATTTTTAAAAAAGTCTTTAAACAGTGGCGTATTTCCCAAATTGTGGAAGATATCTTTTATTATTCCAATTTTGAAATCTGGTGTTACTGCAAATGTAATAAATTATCGGGGAATTTGCATAAGTAATGTGTTAACTTAAATTTTTGAGAAGCTCATATTCGAAATTGTATACAATGAAATGAGACATTCTATTATTCCATGTCAACATGGATTCGTTCCTGGGAAGTCCACAGTTTCAATCATATTAGAGTTCACCAGCTTCTTATCAACTCGGTTAGACTACAGTGGCCATGTGGATACTGTGTACACCAAGTTTCAAAAAGCATTTCACAAAGTTGATCATCAGTTACTTTTAACTAAAACTGGATGCCTTAAATATAACCACTAAAATTTAAAAATCTGGTTGAAGTCATATTTAATAGAACGTATCGTTTATGTTAAATTTAATGGTGTTTGCTCTGATGAATTTATTCCCACTTCAGGTGTCCCTCAGGGCTCTATACTTGGTCCGTTATTATTTATATTATTTATTAATTATATTGTGCTTAAATTAAAGAGTAACTGTCTCCTATATGCTGATGAACTTAAAATCTTTCGAACTATTAAATCTGAAAATGATTGCTGTCTACTACAAGAATATCTGGATTCATTAATCGAGTGGTGTGAGGTAAATAAACTAAATTTAAACATCTCTAAATGTAATATTATCACATAATACTAAAAAAAAGAAAACTTACATTGTTTAGATATAATCTAAAAAACATCGTAATACGCAGAGCTGAGGTCATTAAAGATTTAGGTGTTCTGATCGACAGTAAATTAACTTTTAATCCTCACATTGATAATATTTGTAGTAGAGCTAATAGATTACTGGGATTTGTGTTACGTAGATGTCAAGACTTCACTTCTCATCATACTATAATAACTTTCTCCAGTGCGCTAGTTAGGAGTCAAGTTGAGTATTGTACACAAATATGGAACCACTTTTATGACTGTATAACCGTATAAGAATTGAATCTATTCAACGCAGATTGACGTCTATTTAGGAGATTTCGATTGGATGCATTTGTTTCTCCATACAAAATACGACTGAAAAAATTACATTTAATGAGCTTAGAATCCCGCCGATTATATTTAGATGAGTTGCTATTTTATAAAATTGTAGATGGAATCGTCCATACTTCCTTCCTCTCAGAAGTTAATTTTTATATTCCCGCCTACTGATCTAGAAACACAAATTTGTTTATAGCTGTAACTTCAACAACAATTATTGGGCTGGTCTCGCCAGCCTACCGTCTAACGAGGAACCATGAGTGGTTTTTTAGTGATGACAGCATTGATATTTTTAATAAATCGGTTATATTTAAAAATTCTGTACGAAATATAATTAGTAAATATTTAATTTCTTAGTTTACGTAATAATATCCGGATCTATATTGTAATTATGATTATCTAGAGTAAAATTTTTGTGTTTGTTTTTAATTTTCATTTGCTTAATTTTGAATCTATTGTATTTTTCGATGTATTGTATTTTCTTCTGTAAATGTGAGACAGAATGTAAATGGAGCTTTTGCTCTGTATTCTGCCCGAGTTATACATAAAATAAAATAATAAAATAAAACTGTAGGATATTATTATTCGTTGAGGTTTAATATTTCTTGAAGAGGCAAATTCCTTTGCCATGAGCACATTCTGTGCACATTGTACATGATGTATTCGAAACTTCAATTATAAATTATTCGATTAAATCATTTGAGCGCAATGATTTGAGATTCGCTGCAAACAGTCGAATGGCCGCTTCAAAATCCGTACTGTTGGTCGATAATCAGATAATATTGGTCATCATATAAAAATTCACCATTGTTTCGAGAACCTTAGAGAGCTCTGAAACAATAGTTATTGGCCGATAATTCGAAAGATGAGTTTTACTGCCTTCTTGTCACCGGGTACCAAGAAGCGTAAAGCTACTGATAAAGTTAAAATATCACGAAATTCCGAACACCCGAAGTTGCAAAGAATGCCTTCAAGGCATTTGTTCATGTAATTATGACAGATTGAAGGTAGTGATATTCCAGAGAAGGGCTTAGCTTGTGAAAAACAGGATCTGATCCAGAAATATCGACCGTATTGTTTGAACTTAAAAAAGATAAATCTTCTTATTTAATAAAAAATCAACATCAACTGAGTTTTTATAGACATGATTGTGTTTTTTTTAGCATTGACATCTTTATTCCACGTAATATGGCAATTTGGGCAAAATTGATATCGATGTGGAGATTTAGATATCTTATCGTATTTTGTATTGGTTGTTCTTTTCCTTTTAATATATTTTCGAAACATTTCAAACATAATCGTAAAGCGCGCACATGATGTCTCCCAAATTGTAATTTAGAATCCATGAAAAATTCTTATGTTCCTTTGTTTCAGAAGTTTATAGATAAATTTCAAACACTTTGAATAATTCCACTTGTGATTTCGAAAAGTATTTCTCCGTTATATCCAGTTCCTTGCGCTGCATCCAATAATTCGAACATTTTTTACGAAACAAGAAAAAAGAAAATGCCGTATGTGTCTGTCAAATTGTTACAAGAATCATCGAACTTAGGAATACGCGTTCATCCAAAAATTGTTGTGAAAAAAACAGCATATTGTAAGACTCATTCGTCTTGTAAGACTAGCCATATTTTTTTATTTTTTTTTATGAATTAGATTCAGAATATTAAGGGTTAAGCTTAATATTCTGAATCTAATTCATGTTTGGACTTGCTTCAATCAAGTAAATCGTAGAAATAATCAAGGAATTTTATTTCACCGAAATCGTCATTGGCAAATTTTTTCATTAGCCAAAAATGTGTGTACCGTGACGTTTCAACGAATAGAGATGACATTTGTTCAACATCTATTTGTAGTTTACCATACACCTTTTGTATAAAACACTGTTTGCTTCGAAAAGTTTTTAAACTACTGAATATTTATAATACTCGGCTCTATTACAGATAAGCGCCAATGAGCAGCCTTGAGAGGCACAGAGATCGTTCGCAATGACGATAGCCCTCAAACAGAGAACCATTTTACGATTTAACATTGTTCTCGTCTAAGACAATACGAAGAACTGACCAAATTATTGAGACGGTCCTATCAACAATGGTATTTAAAACCCGTTTATTAGGACGATTAAGCGAATTCTAAAGGAACCATTGAACAAGGGCGCTTTGCGGTTCTGATTGAAATCAGTTTCAATTGAACCATTTCGAAATTACTTACCATTAAAACCATAAATTTCACACCAACTTTAAACAGATTGGCCCGGAAGCCCATCACTCGTGTTTATTTCATCAAAGAAGAGCGCTTATGTTCAAATAAAAAATAAAACAAATTTCTAATAAATAATTCAACCCCTTTTAAAAACTAAGAATTTTTTTAATTTTTTATTAATATTGATTTTGTTGGTATAACATGTAAATAAATATTTTTCGTTTTTTATCATTAACACAATTTCAAAACGAAAAATAACTTACGTACACATAACCATAGATCTTGTCGTACATCTTATTACTCGGTACCACCCGAAAAAAAAGTAAAATAAATAAATGTAAATAATTGAAATAACGTGTTCTCATTGTATACGGATCCTTATTATACGTTGTTTTTTCCCTCCGTTCGTTTCGACTGGGGTGCCATCAAAATAATAAATCTTGAGCAGCAGCAGCAGCAGTACAAAAAAAAAAAATGGTTCGAGATAAATGTAAATTATAAGATTTCGTTGTGTGTTATTTTATTATTTTTATTTCTCTCAAATATTAAACTTTACTTTTCTATCACCTTGGTATAATTTTAAGTAATCTACTATATTGTAAAAGAAACCAAAATATTTATTGGATGTAAAAGAAGATGCGAAACGAAACTATACCAGATCTATACTATACTCGTATAGATAGGTATAGGTATTATAGGTATTTCTACCCTAGTGCGATAAAAATAAATTTATTTCGTATAAAAAACTCATTATTGAGATGTTTCATGGAATGTTAAACGCGAAAAAATATCGTTAGCGGTATAATATTGATGTCAAAATGATATCATTTTTCTTTTTTAATTTTCTTTTTCTTACATACACATATACTTCGTATACACACACGAAAGAGATGAGAAAAAAAGTAAAAGATTTATATCTTATTTTTTTCTTTTAGATAAAACACAAAAAAAAATCTAAAATATATTGTTATTACCATTTCGTATGGATAAAAGATAATAATAATTTTAGTTTTCAACTTATATAAATATATTTCGCTTTCTTATCCTTGGGTACATACTCGTACTATGTATGTTTACACAGTATATGGATTGTTGGTGTGTTATATGAGTTTCATTTTCTAGAAAGAGAAGATGCAGCGATTTATTATTCTTGGATACAGCTCTAGATTTTTATCATTGAAATTTGTGTGTTTTTATTTGGTAAGACAATTATAAATTGGGATACTACGTAAATATATCTTTTTAATAGTAAGATCACTATCTAAATGTTTTTATTACAAAAGAGATAAATTTTGCTGATGTATTTCATTTTGTCATTCACTTAAATTAATATTATTTATATTTTTAATTGCTAGCCCTCTCGTTTTGCTAGGAAAAATGAGATATTCAGAGTACAATATATGTTCGCAATTTTTCGAAAAATAAGCATAAGATATAGATTACATATTTTAGAGTAAGATCCCAGTCACCCCCGACATATGTCATAATATGAAGCCTAAGATTTTTTCTGTAGGTGTAGGTATAGAAGGTCAGAACATATGCGTGTTATAGCTAACTTGAGTCAGAGGGGCTTTGGCAGATATGTTAAAGTGTCAAAGCTAGTTTTTTAATATGTTTTAGAGGACAGTATCACTGACTTACAACTATTATTGCCAGACGCTTTCCGCGGGTCTTAGCTTAAAAATTTTCACGTTGCCATTAATTTTTCGATAAATCAAAGACATCCAGATAATAATATGTTTACTTTGAATAGCTTATTTCTTAGTTACACTTGATATTCCCAAGAATATTTTACACTCGAAAATACCTGTCACTGTTTGGTGTGGTTTTTGGGCTGGAGGAATTATTGGATCGTGTTTTTTTTTTGTTCGAAAATCATGCCGGCAATATTGTTACTGTGAATGGTGAACGCTGACTTACCATGATAACTAATTTTTGTGAGCCGAATTGGATGTTATGGGTGTGGACGAAACGTGGTTTCAACAAGACATTACCACATGCCACACTGCAAATGCAATAATGGCTTTATTTCGTGAGAAATTCTCAAGATGCATTATCTCGCGAAACTGCGAAGCCAATCGGCCACCGAGATCGTGCGATTTGACACCCCTGGACTTATTTCTTTGGTCTTGTCTAAAAAGTCTAAAGGATGAGATAATAAGGCATAATACTGGAATAGAGTAGCAATTATGCCAAGATATCATTCTAAATTTAGACAAATGGATTGATATGTACCGCAGATGCCTTGGTGAAAATTTGACCGATATTATCATTAACACATAATTGTTATCGATTAATAAGTATAATTCAATTAAAAAACCAAAATCATTTCTTTGTGAAATTCTTATTGGCCCATTCATTATTTTACGACAGATTCAGGACAAAATTAACCTACGTTTTTGCCGTATGGTCAAAATATAAAACACTCTTGACTGTAGACATTTTTTATTCCAAACGTCAACAATTTTTTGCAACGCAGGAAACACAGGTATGCCCCAAACAGTTTCGTTTCAACAACCTGTAGACGTTTAAAGCTACAAATGTGACAAGTTGAATTTCCTTATTGGAGTGCTTGCAGTAACTACCACCGAATAATGGAATTTGCAATCCGAATGTCCGCAGATTCGACGATTGGGAAGTTTTTCCTAAGTTTCCTAAAAATAACAAATCATTTGAATGTATGTGTAAAAACTTCGCAATAAAAAACTACTTATAAACGAAAAATTCATATAACGAATTATTTAAAAGAATTTCTTTTAACCAAACAAACATTGAACAAAAAGTTTATCTCCCTAAGATACAGCAATACAATTTTATTTAAAACTAATAATATTAATTATAAATAACTCAAAAAAATTATTAGGTTAAATTAATTATTTTAAAATTAAAACTGTTTCCAACTTCACCTAATTTACAGCAACTATAACGAAAACCTATATTTAATTACTTACTACAGACCCACTCTAAAGGAAACCTATATAGATTTTCCGAAATCTAGAGAAATATGTAGTTAGGATTGAACATTTCTGAATTCGCTTCGTAAACGATTAATTTTTTTAATTCATACTTTATTATGCTTTATTTCAGTTAACAAATATTATTTTATGTTTTAGTAATTGTTTAGTTTATTACAGAAGATGCACTGACTATTTTCAAATTCTCAAAACTTGCAACATTCTGGGTGGATGTTTCTTTTACAATAGTTGCATTGCAGGGTTTTTCCTCTTTCCAGTTTTCCGAAACAATAGAAACAGTTTTCCTCCATGTTTTCTGAATTTTCCGCCAATCTGTCCTTACGCGTTTGCCAATATGTTTGGAGAGCTAAACGACTTGAACTCTCATTATCCGACTGCATATTTTCAATAATGAAGTTTTTAACAATATGTTCGGCGGCATAAATCACGAATAATCGACAGTTATACGTATCGTATTGCTGTGGTAAACCTTTTCCTGGCACTATTTTGAAGTATTGTGGTACTCTTTTGTAATAAAGAAGAATTTCTTTAGCGAAGTGTCGCATATTTTCGCCCATTTGAAACAGGGATTTATTTGGCTTCAACGGGTCATATGTGATAATTTAGTTTTGTTCAAAATTAATTACGTATACAGTCCAATGACTATTACTGCAGTAGGGAATCACTACAAAATTATATGGATTGCACAAGCTTAACTATCGTCGTTTATTGTCATCTACACGGTAAATAAAAATTCACTAGATGTGAGCATACTAGACGATCTAGTTGAATCAAGTAAAATTAAAAATAATAGATTTCTGGTTCTAATAAAATCTGGTAATTTTACTTGAAATACAAATATTTAGTACTAGAAATCAAGTAAACAATACTACTTGATTTTGCGACTGGACTTCTGGTAAAATTATGAGAAATACAATTTTTTAATTAGATTTCAAGTAAAATCGAATACTACATTTTGTTGCAAAACTATTAGATTTCTTGTATTTATTCTACTAAAGTTCTAGTAAAATAACCGGAAAAAACTATATTCTTTAGCAGAATTCCAGTTAATTCTACGTCATCATTTTTTACTAGATAATCCCTTGATTATACTAGATTGCCGTCTAAATAAATTTCAAATAATAAAAAAAACCTTTTTGAATTTTGTTTTAATTAAATATTTTTTATTTCAACAATTACAAAAATTACAAATCTTTAAAATAGTTGTTCTGAATTTTTCGCACACAATTTAGAATATAATTTCGACACTCGAGGCGTCGGAATCACATCTTTAATTAAAAAGAAAAAAACTTTAGAAGTATAAACAATTTTGGGGAAATTTCAATTCAAAAACATAAAAAATTTTAAAGAGTTTGTCGAAGGTGCATAAAAAGTTTTGTAGCCCAACGAAATTTACTGTGCATCTATTATTACATGGAAGATTTCTTCGTGGCTCAAACCATTATTCGACAAACATACCAGATACGGCTGCGACAGCTTACTTTTTTGGGTGATATCTCATCATCTACCTGCAAAAATTAAAAGTTTTGGTTTAATAACAAGAATAATAATATGAACTATATTATATCAAAATTTTAACGTTGGTTTTCTTACAGATAACCATGTAGATTTTATTCATCATTTTCCCCAATTTTGGACTTTTTGGCTGATCATCAGGGTAACAATTTTATTATAAAATTACGTTATATGTTAAATACGGACGTTACAATAAAAAATACTTAGTACGTTACTTTCGTTACCTGTCAACTAACGAACATAAAAGTACATTTGAATTTAATAACTTGTACATTGTCGTACTCTGTATGTATTGATATCTATATTTTATAGAGTATTATTAGTATTGTAGAGTAGTATTATAGAGTTCGATAATGTACACGGTTTAAAATTCAAATGTACTTCTATGTTCATTAGTTGATAGGTAATGAAAGTTACTTACTAAGTATATTTTATTGCAACGTCCATATTTAACATAACGTAATTTTATGTACATACATATATTAAAATGGTTGGCTCCGGGAATTCTAGTCAAACACATTTCAGTAAACAATTAAAAGGCAACTCAGTGAAAATTGTATTAGACGAAATGCCTTTTACTTTCTTTTACTCTAGTAAAATAAAGTATAGTAATCATGAAAATTTTGGACCTTAGAATTTTTAGAGATTTATTTGTTTTGAGGTTCCCTAAGTCCGAAAAAGTGGGTTTGGAAATGGTGTCTGTCTGTCAGTCTGTCAGTCTGATAGTCTGTCAGTCTGTCAGTCTGTCAGTCTGTCAGTCTGTCAGTCTGTCAGTCTGTCAGTCTGTCAGTCTGTCAGTCTGTCAGTCTGTCAGTCTGTCAGTCTGTCAGTCTGTCAGTCTGTCAGTCTGTCAGTCTGTCAGTCTGTCAGTCTGTCAGTCTGTCAGTCTGTCAGTCTGTCAGTCTGTCAGTCTGTCAGTCTGTCAGTCTGTCAGTCTGTCAGTCTGTCAGTCTGTCAGTATGTCAGTCTGTCAGTCTGGCAGTCTGTCTGTGTCCTCTCTACAGCCCATATGGTTTAGTCAATCGAACTGAAACTTCAGATTTAAGCTTTTTTGATAAATTGGGAGGTCCCAGTGAATTTTACTCCAAATCGGCTAACCGGAAGTTCAACCTTGGTCCAGAAAATTTGTTTTGCAAATATCTTAAAAAGAATAAATTTTACAAAAAACTACTTAATAAAAAATGTTTCCAAAAATTAAAAACAAATCAAAATAAAAAATAAAAAATTAAAAAAAAAAAATTAAGAAAAAAATAAAATTTCTAAAATTCTCTGTTCGTAAAAGAAAGTCGTGTGTTGGCCACACCTCAATTTTAACTAGGTAATTAAGGGACCTATTTCATGTGCTAGCGAAACCTTTGTCATCATTGTTGAGTGCGATTTCCAAAAAATAATTTCGTAGAACTTTTACTAAACGAACGATCCGTATGGATTAGGGTTTTCTAACTAGGTAATGAAGGGACTAATTCCATGTGCTAGCGAAACTTTGTCATCATTGTTGGCAATGGCCGATATTGGCCCTTGGGAGTTGAGTGCGATTTCCAAAAAGTAATTTTGCAGAACTTTTACTAAACGAACGATTCGTATGGATTAGGGTTTTTTACTTTCTTTTACTGTAGCAAAATAAAGTATAGTAATCATGAAAATTTTGTACCTTGGGATTTTTAGAGATTTATTTGTTTTGAGGTTCCCTTAGTCCGAAAAAGTGGGTTTCTAAATGATGTCTGTCTGTCTGTCTGTCACTCTGTCAGTCTGTCAGTCTGTCAGTCTGTCAGTCGTCTGTCTGTCTGTCTGTCACTCTGTCAGTCTGTCAGTCTGTCAGTCTGTCAGTCTGTCAGTCTGTCAGTCTGTCAGTCTGTCAGTCTGTCAGTCTGTCAGTCTGTCAGTCTGTCAGTCTGTCAGTCTGTCAGTCTGTCAGCCTGTCAGCCTGTTAGTCTGTCAGTCTGTCAGTCTGTCAGTCTGTCAGTCTGTCAGTCTGTCAGTCTGTCAGTCTGTCAGTCTGTCAGTCTGTCAGTCTGTCAGTCTGTCAGTCTGTCAGTCTGTCAGTCTGTCAGTCTGTCAGTCTGTCAGTATGTCAGTCTGTCAGTCTGTCAGTCTGTCAGTCTGTCAGTCTGTGAGTCTGTCAGTCTGTCAGTCTGTCAGTCTGTCAGTCTGTCAGTCTGTCAGTCTGTCAGTCTGTCAGTCTGTCAGTCTGTCAGTCTGTCAGTCTGTCAGTCTGTCAGTCTGTCAGTCTGTCAGTCTGTCAGTCTGTCAGTCTGTCAGTCTGTCAGTCTGTCAGTCTGTCAGTCTGTCAGTCTGTCAGTCTGTCAGTCTGTCAGTCTGTCTGTGTCCTCTCTACAGCCCATATGGTTTAATCAATCGAAATGAAACTTTAGATTTAAGCTTTTTGGATAAATTGGGAGGTCCCAGTGAATTTTACTCCAAATCGGCTAACCGGAAGTGGCCACCCCCTTGGTCCAGAAAATTTGTTTTGCAAATATTTTAAAAAGTATAAGTTTTACAAAAAACTACTACACACAAAATGTTTCCAAAAATTAAAAACAAATAAAAATAAAAATTTAAAAATTAAAAAAAAAAATTAAGAAAAAAAAATTTCTCAAAATTTTTGACTGTAATTCTTTTTGGATTTAGTTAGTTTTTTTTACTGAAATGCCTTGTTAGACCAGTGCGCCGGCTCCGTGGCTGGGCAAAAAATGATGAATATAATGTACATGGTTTAATTTAATTTAGTTAAATATTCTATAAGAAATCCAACGTTGAAATTTTTAAACGTAACAAGTCTATTAAAAAGCATATTTAGAATCATATCAATAAATAATTAAGTACCTTAGCCCAAATGCACTCGCCGGATATTCAGGTTAAAACAAATTGATTATCCGACAAAGCAGCAGCCGCTTTAAGTGTAGTGTTACTCGATATCTGGTGTTTTGATCTTTTTCTTCATATACTCCTGCAAGGATATTGAACTTTAATGAAACGTTTCTACAAGGAACTCCTTTCAAAATTTCAAATTTCCAAACCTTCTCCCGAAAATGACGATTTTGACTTATCGTTTTTTGCATGCAATGAGCGAATAAATATTTACATATATATGTATGTACATTCATTCATTCCCGTGTTTCTACAAGAGACCGAATTCAAAATTAATCTGAAATGTTAATAATTGAAAGTTAATCTGAAAATCATTTAATGTATGTATATATTTGTCAAAACTTACACATTCACCGTCAAAATCCTTCACATTGGGAAAATGTTGGATGAGTTCCGTCGCGGATGTCAAATTTAATCGCAAAATCTGCCGCCAACCAAATGTTAAAATATGTACGGCAGTAGCTATTGCATAAAATATTAAAACCACGTGAATGGTAAAAATCCGCATTTGCTTGATGCATCTCATCAATAATTATGTGTAATATTTTACTATACTTATTTAATATTAGCACTCACACTTTATATACTTAAACTTTATTTTTTCACCTGTTCTTCATTTCACTATATCACAGCAAGAAATTCAACGTATTACTGATACTGACTATGATGACGAAATTGAAATTAATATGCGAGCGAAAGTCTAAATTTACTAGAATTCTAGTAAATTCTAATAGAAGTTTTAAATTAACCAGAATATTACTAGAATCTGTTTAATTTACTAGAAATTCCTTGCACTTGCGAACAGGAATTATCTTGTATTTAATTTAATTTAACTAGAATTTTAGTAGATTTCAGGTAACTACATTAAAAAAAAACCGTTGCAAAAATGCAACTGGAATTCAAGTAATTTTTATTTTTACTGGAATTCTGGTAATAAAATTTACGAGATTTTCGTTAAACTTACTAGATATTCCATTTTATAGAGTAAAATTAACCATCTAGTATTTTCCTAGTAATTTTTTGTGCTAGATAATCACTAGAATTCCAATATAATTAAAAATATTACTGGAAATTAACTAGGAAATAGTCAAAATTTGGTTTTGATTGCAATTTCACTGGAAATCGGCTAAATCTATTTTTAAATTTAACTAGAAAATTCATTTTTCTTGATTTTTAACTAGAAATTCACTGGATTTACACTAGAATTTGCAAAACCAGATAATCAAGTAGGCAATTACCGGATTTTGTAATGAGCGTGTAGTGCTTTGTATGAAATTTTATCATTAAAGATTTTCATAGCCGCATAATGGTCTATACAAACACTATTACTGTCTTTTAGTGTAACTGAAATGGCGTTGCAAACAATGTCACATGTAAGAAAATTTGTCCCACTTAATGAAGTAAAGCATGTGTTGAACACACAACTCTCCCATAGGCCGTAATATTTAAATATAAAAATTAATAAATGAAAATTTAGTTCGGACATTTTTTCGTAATAAGCGTCAGGCAATCGATTCAGTATAATGGTTTTAGAAACAAACCGTTGTAACGCTCGTTTGCTTGCATATTTTGATTTCTGATGCTTACACTTCTTGCGCCAGTTTTCTTCATTGTTACCATCTGGACTTTTTTCATCGTCTCTTATTGCAGAAAGTGGGGTTGTATGTAGATTTTTGTTTGGTTATGTTTGATGGATTTAGAAACTGTTTTGTCCTAATATTATTTGAAAGTGATCCACATTCTACTGCTTTTAAAAGCAACGAAGTTTTCTCCTGAAGAGCAGCGATAAAACGTCCAAGTTTCATATGCAATTCATTGAGAAGATAATTTTTTAAAATATTGAACCAATTTTCTATTGGGCCGTCAGACACTGACATTTCAATCCAAATTTTTTTAAAAAAAACCGTTGTCCACAATGGTAAATATTTCATATATCTCTTAATAAATAAATAAATAAAATCTTCACAAAACATTTCGTTGGGTTTGCCACAATCGTCACACCCTTCTAACGTAATTAAGACACTGTTATTAATTGATTTATATCTAAAAGAAAATGGTGAATCTTCGAAGCAAGTACCCTTTTCCTATTCATATTCTTTCACCATAGTGTCATTCGTTATTGTATGTTCTCCATTATAACAAAATTTTACATTTATAAGGTTAGCTAGTTTGTTCTGCGCTTCGATAAACAATTTATTCTCGTGTTGGAGCAGCTTAATACACAAAAAATTTCAAATAAAATATCACTCTCCAGAAAATGTTCACAATCAATCAATAGAAATACAAAAATCATAACATGTTCCCTTAATTTGTTTCGGCAGTTTGGTATTTTACTTTTTATTTGCCTTATTATAATCGCCGCAAAGTGGGAACAACAAATAAATACGCCCAGTTTTTGTTTAATTTCGACCAAATTTGTCAATACATCATAAGCAAATTGCAGATTAGTTTTGACGTCCATCAAATTAATTTTTGCCAGAATTGAATTTATAAAAACCAACGACCAGTCAGTAACATACATTTTTGGAAGTTTTATTTTTGTTTTTTGCAAATCGACTTCGCTTAAGAAATACTCTAGCAAAATATTTATTGCTGATTGGTCATGACGTGCACTTATTAATTCTGCAATTGGGAGAATAATTCCGCTTACTTTAATTACGCATGCGTAATAATAAATACGACGGTAATCGTGGTTAGTGAAACATTTAGGATTTCTAATTAAACTGCCTGTTGAATCTATACGGATAATATCTATGTTATTCAACAGTTTTAAGGCTTTATTTCTCAAAAGGATGACGTAAAGTGGATTTGAAGCGACATGAATATATGCATCTTCTTTATTTTGGGAAGTAACTCTGTAAATAAGATCGAGTACTTCACAACCTTGAATTACATCGGCCATTAGTTTAACCGTTCTGAACGAGCTTTGCGTAGATTTGTTGCTAATACAATGCCCTGAGTAGGTGGTTTGGCGTCTATTGGAGGAGGGGATCAAAGTTGAGTAGATTAATCTACCAGCTCCGTAACCTTCCAGTAGGGTGCGCATCACGTGAGCTGTTCTGGTCTTGTCATTAGGCAGCTGCGTGATGGGTACAATTGTGTAAGGGGTAACCTCTTCACAATTCGTAAGTGTACGTACTGCCTCCACGTGGCAACCACTGGTAACTAAGGCCACTTGGCGCATTTTTGGCCATTTGGCACAGGCCAAAGTACGGCGCTAAAGGAGAAAACCTTGACAAAAAACCCTAATCTAAAGTGGAACTTGAGCTCCAATGCTACCGTCTTTCTAGCGGAACTACATGCTTTAGTAAACATCTAGGAGGGAGAGCAATAAGCCCAGATAGTATGTATCACGTACCGGGAGGCAGTATCGTCAGGTTCATTAAGAACCGGAATATTGACTGGAAGGATAATTAAGCAGGGGCCAGCACAATAGATCTTTTAGGTCGCAGTGCGAAGTGGCTGATCACCCGCATGCCCCCCCCCCCCAATAATAATAATAATAATGCCCTGAGTATTTCTTCTCTTTAATAAATCTATACATCAACATTTTTCAGTTGCTTTAAACTTTGTAAGTAGGCATGAGAATGTTCCAGTTCATCTTGAGCATCCTTTCTATGACTTCCTCGTAACTGCACAAATTTTTTAATTTGTCCGTGGTCTTGAAGGTCTTCTCCATTAGTAAATAAATTCATAGTTTTGAATGTATCAATGACAAATTTAAATTTTTGTTGATGATTTTCTTATATGGTATACATGTTGCATACTGCGTAACGATATTTTGTCTTTTGTTGACATTGTAGGTTTGAAACTGTAAAACGCAGGAATGTTTAGTTGCTGTCCTAATCGTAGTTGCATTCCTAATTAAATTTCTGAGACTTTCATTGTTCCATGATTCTTTTGAATCAAGATCAATCAACATCTGTCCGCGAGGAAACCAGGTAGCAGTATCTAATTCATTGAAAACAATTTCCATAGTTTCAACATTTAAATTGTTTGAATCATCAATTATACTGAGGTATGCAATTTCATTTGGATCTTGACGATATTCTGTCATGTTAAAAGACATAGGGGTTGCAATAGCTATGTTTTTTATGCCATCATGTTCTTGTGACATTATAAGTAATTTTTGCAACATATTATATAATCTAAAATGATTTTTTAACAGTTTTTTAATTTTAATTTTTCACACAAACTTGCCCATTTAGTGGTTTCATTTCTTGGGATTATTGTATTTTTAAAGTTTTCGCCAAACAATTCTTTTGCCACACTTTTAAACGTCGTTCGTTTTTTTTTTAAATTTTTATTTTTTTTACTGTAGTAAGTATGTTTAGGACGCGGTTTGGCTTTTTCTTTAACTTCCATTATGTTTAAATTTTTTTCCAATGTAAAAGCAAAATAATAATTTAACACTAGTATTATCAACTTCACTCACAAAAGAACCAAAAAAATAGAAAATGCAATAATAAACTAAAATGAAAAGAATTAACTCAACCAAACACTATTTCGCACACAATAAACGTTATAAAATTAGATAAAGGCAAACTGTAAATTTACTGTTAACTTTTTTTTTTTTTACGTTAATATTCACGAAATAATAAAATTAAAACACAAGAATATTATAATTTAACCAACTATTGTTTAATAATAAACGTTAATTTTAATAAACTCACGAAATGTTAATTTTAAACTCTGATCAGCTTTAGTTATTTTTATTATATCTATAAGACAGTAATTTTCAAATTGTTTCCTAATCACCACTATGACTCTTTTCTTAAACAATACTTTCCTTGAATATAGCTACTCGTAAAGTCGTTAGTATTAATATAAATTGAAAAGCGCTAGGTACAGTTAACTAATTAACACAATTACACTATTTTCACAAATGCACATGCTAAGTGTTTTATAGTTTTCAGAATTATTATTATGGTTTTAAATAAATATTACTTTTATTTTAAATTTTGTATAACTTTTACATTTATTAATTAAATTTTCATTCCAACAATATCTTTTATCCGGTAAAAATAATTAGAGTCGCAAACCCAATAAAGCGGTAGAAAAAACGTCAGTTAATTTTAAAATTCTCAAAGTAGGTTTCGTTTAGAATTCGCGCTTTTCAGGAACAGCAGTAAAATTTAGGAAAAATCGGTATTCAATCTTACTACACGTGAATTCATAAATGTTCAATCCTAACTACCTATTCCCCTAGGTTTCGGAAAATCTGTATGATTTTCCTTTAGAGTAGGTCTACAGTAACTCATAATTGAGTCCCGTTAGAGTGCGCGCTTTTCAGGAACAGCGAGAAAATTTTGGAAAATCGGTATTCAATCATAATACACGTGAATACAGAAATGTTCAATCCTAACTACCTGTTCCCCTAGATTTCGGAAAATCTGTATGATTTTCCTTTAGAATAGGTCTACAGTAACTCATAATTTTTCCCATTAGAGTGCGCGCTTTTCAGGAACAGCAGGAAAATTTTGGAAAAATCGAAATGCAACCAAAGAAGAAATGAATTCAGAAATGTCAAATCCTAACTACCTGTTCCCCTAAATTTCGGAAAATCTGTATGGTTTTCGTTTGAAGTAGGTCTACTGTAACTCATAATTATTTCCAGTTAAAATTCGCGCTTGTCAGGAACAGCAGAATTTTGTTGGAAAAATCGATGTACAACCGTAGTGGAAGTAAATTCCGAAATGTTCAATCCTATACTATAACTCAAAACAGTTTTGTTGTAAATTGAGATCTTCTTAGGGCAAACGGGAAACTATAAAACTTGAAATGCCATAATATTTTATAAGAATTTGTGTCTTTGTCTTTTGATTTTTAATCTTCTCAAAGCTAAAAAGTCTTGTTATCTATCTTTATAGGAAATTCCTGGTTAGTAGGGTTCATTCCTCTAACTTCCTCCTAATTCTGGCCAAAAATTGTTGTAGGTCATTAAGCAAATCCTTTTGTAATAGGGGAGTTTACCTTTGGAATTCAATTTCATTGCAAATTAAGAGGTTATAATCGGCAGTATTATTTAAGTCAACATTTTTCAAGTGGCATGATTGATGGGCAATACGTAGCTTTTTAAACTATTTTAATTACCGTTGTTATTATTGTTAATTTTTATTATTTCACCTCTTGCTGTACATTATATTGTAAATGAGCTACTACTTAAAATAGAATGTATAGGCATGTGGTGGAAATTGTTTGAAAAAATTTAAGAGGTTTTTACGCCTAATAGAAGCTTTACTTTATTATGTTCTTGTTCCGATTACTTTGTTTCCATGTGTGCTTTTCTTTTGCAATACTAAATAATTAGTAAAATACTATAAATAAATAAATAATAAACGTATTAACCGATAAAACTATAACAACCATTAATATGCCCAATTAAAATTAATTTTGTATATTATTTACACTAATGCCACGTAACATAACCTAACATAATAAATAAAATATCGCATTAAAAAAATTTCGCTAAATATTTCCTAACAGGAAAAGAGGTTAATTAGAAAATAGGTTTGATTGACATTTGCAGAACTGAATACATAGTTTAACCCTCATCAGTACGGGTTATTTTAGTGACATTAACGAACGCGATGAGTCTCTCGGACTTATGTGGTATTTTCACATTAAAATCACATTTATTAAATATTTTAATATTTATTTTAGAAATTCAGCGTATAACAATAAAATTACGGCGCGGTTTTTTTGGAACGTGTAGCTCACCAAACTCATGTTTTTTTGAGAAACAAGAAACGTTCGATTGTACACTTCACTCAAGGGTTAGAAGACAATTATTTACATGTGTCCTACTGCATATGTGTCATCTTACAATATTTTTATAGGCAGAGTCCACACATGTCAACTCCATACTTAGCAAATGTTGTGCCAGATCCATGCTTGTTAAAAAAATTTTCTAATGCTATATTCCTGATTGAATTATGAAATGGAGTTCACAAATATTGATCCACAGTGGATCTTAGGTTGATTGCTTTTGTGTCCTTTTTCTGGAATCCCGTCCAAGTTTTACATTGTTGAAATCGCCTCCACTAAGGTTACTAGCGGGTGTACTTCTTTGTGGAAATGATATGTTTTTATTGGGTGCCATACTTCGCAGTCTATAGTATGTTTCACCGATAGGTAGTTCAATAACATTCTGAACATCTTCGGATCCAAAGCTTCTTTTTTGCCATCCCAGTCAGAGTCGCTTACCAACATATCTTTTTCGCTATCACATGGGACAACATAATCCAAAATGTTATACCGACTTTCTTCGGAAGCAGCTCGAACTTCTTCTTCCGTCCACTTACGCTTTCAGTTTGGCATACAGTAGAACATTACAAAATATTACATTTTTATTTGAACAATTTACGCACAAACTTACCGTTTTTAAAAGATAAATGAACGAGTACCAAACAACATTAAAACACTTAATAGTATTTGATAAATGCACAAATATAGATAATATAAGGCAATGAGTCTATCAGACTCATCGTGTACTGATTTGTTTTTATTTTGAAAATGGTGTCTCAGGACATTCACCGGTACATCGAATTTGGCATTGCAATTTATCATATTGTTTGTTCATATTTTCGGTAGTAATACTACCGGTAAAATTGGTGGTCCCACCAGTGGACCAGACGTCAACATTTTATTAGTGTTCTTTGGTACAAATTGGAATCAAAATTTTGAATAAAAAGTGTGTTACCTATTTTACCCGTGTTACTGGTAATATGAGCCTCCGAGACAATCCGTGCTGATTAAAATAAAAAAATAAATTCTAATTTGAGTAGAAAAAAAAATTAAGGTCTAACCGACCGCTCGAATTACACTTTTCGCACAAGGCGTCCGTTATCGATCACCCAACCAATAATATCGGTATAAAAAGACCAAAGTATTGAAATCCTGTCAAAAATAATGGAAAATTAGGCGGGTCCATAACAATTTTTCTCGACGTTTTGAAAGCCCCTGAGTCTAAGAAAGCAAAAAAAAAAAAATGTCCGTCCGTCTGTCTGGACGTCTGGATGTCTGGATTTCTGGATGTCTGGATGTCTGGATGTTTGGATGTCTGTAGCCATGGTATCTCGAAAACGGCTTTTCCAATTTGGAATTTTTTTTCGCTAATCTGTTTCTATGGTCAAGGCGGATATTTGAATAGCTTTTGCAAACTGTACGTCAAGAGGGTGAGGTAGCTGCCATTCAAATTGAACCAAAACACCTTGTTATATAAAAATATTTACGAATTTTTTATATATGCTGATTTGATTATTGAATTGGGCATTGAATTTGGCGTTGATTTGAAGGATAAGTTAAGGGTCAATTTGCGGGTTGAGTTGAAGTTGAGTTGCAGTTTAGTTGGGGTTTAATAGGATATAGTGAGTTGTTGATACATTTTTTATATATGCTGGTTTGAGGATTGAGTTTGGCGTAGAGATTGCTGTTGAGTTGAGGGTTTAATTGGATTCCGTTTGCGAGTTGAATTATGGTTGAAATGCGGTTTAGTTGTGGTTCGATTAGGGTTTAGTGAGCAGTTGAGCAATCTATATACAGGGAAACCTCACTACAAAGGAAATCGACGGCACCAAAAAAGTTGTCCGTTTTAGTTAGGTATCCGTTAAACAGAGGATTTGTGATTTTTTTTATAAACATTTTATTGCGATTCTATATCTTACCCGATTTTGATGAAATTCAGCATTTCCAATGGAAATGAGATTCTCAAATGATTTTAGACGAATTTCTGAAATATGGCCAAGTAGGATGAAACTTGGGTATTCCTTAATTGATTATGATGAAATTTTGCAAGTGCGTCTGAAATGGGATTCTAAAATGATTTTTGGATAAAGTTCGACTATGGTAAAATTTGATGTGGGTGATGGAAATAGGATTCTAAATTGATTTCTGGATAAAGTTTTGGAATATGGCCGAGTATAATAGAACTTGGCTATTCCTTGCATAAAATTTGACATGTGTAGATGCATTTTTGTAAAATGGTCAATGAGGACGAAACTTGCATGTTTCTCAACCGATTATGATGAAATTTGAAATGTGCATTGAAAATGGAATTCTAAAGTCATTCTTGGATAAAATTCTAGAATATGGCCAATGATAACGAAACTTGGCTATTTCATAACCAATTATATTGAAATTTGATGTGGGCGATGGAAATGGATTTCTAAAATGATTTTTGGATAAAGTTCTGGAATATGGCCATAAATCAGATGGAACTTAGCTATTTCTTAACCTATTATTATGAAATTTGACATGTGGGATGTAAATGGGGTTCTAAGATGATGAAGTTGTTACCATATTCGATAACTCCATCTAAAAATCATTTTCGAATTTCATTTCTAACGCACATCATAATAGGCTAAGAAATAGCCAAGTTCCATCCTAATTGGACATACATATAATTTGCTAAAGGTTCAATTTGAAATTTAAAAAATTGAATTTGTAGCGTAAAGAAACAAATTGAAGGGTAAAAGTTGAAAGAAGTTGAAGTGTACTCGTAAAACCTATTTCATCGCAGAAATAACTGTCCGTGTCCGCTTTAATAAAGTGTCAGCTTATCTAAGGGAGGTTTTCATTAAAAAACCTCAGTTGCATGGGACTTAAAAGTTTGTCCGTTGAAGTGAGGATTTTGCTAAATTGAGTGTCCGTTGAAATTAGGTTTGAGTATATTTAAAAGTGCTGTACAGTACATGTGTGTGATATTTAAACAAATGCACACGCATTGAATGATTTAAACCAAACTCTGCACAAATAAGGTCACTATTAATATCTCAAACATTCATCTCCTTCTTGAGAGATGATAATCAGGTCCATACTTACTTCAGAGAAAGAGCTATTACTTCATAAACTTAGTTGATTTTTGATGACGGTATGATGTTATGATGGCATAATAGTATAATGGTTTGTATATATAAGAAATGTGTCATGGTAACGGTAATGGTGATGTTAGTAAGATGATTATGATGGTATGGTGGTATAATGGTTTGATGGTATGATGGCATATTGGTATATTGGTGTGATGGTATGAGTTAAGCTGAGCTAAGTTGAGTTGAAGTTGAGTTAGGATGCAGTTACCTTGCATTAGGGTTAAGTGAGTTGTTCGGTTTGGGAATTATTTAAGAATTTATTTCGAGTTAGCTTAAGGGTTGATTTGAAAGTTGATCTGGGGCTGATTTGGTGATTGATTTGAGGGTTTGGTTGACGAGTTGGAGTTAGCTTAAGGGTTGATTTGAAAGTTGATCTGTGGTTGATTTGGTGATTGATTTGAGGGTTTGGTTGACGCTTTATTTGGTGATTGCGTTTAGGATTATGTTGCGGTGGAGATGGGAGTTGATTTATATATTGAGTTAAAGAGATTCATTTCGGGATTGATTTGGGAGTTGAATTAATCAAGACCGAAGTTTTGACCACCCCATGAGCTTTCAGCCCTTCATATTTTACATTTTACAAAGATTTCCATTATTTTCGGCAGGGTTCAATTGTCATAACAATATAAATATTCTACTCTTAATCCGCCAAATCCCGATACTTTTAACAATTCACAAATAATGTATCGATCAACAGATCAACAGGTCAAACCTACTAGATATATTTTATTTTTGAATGATGACGATATTTTTTGACAACCCCACCAGCAAAATATTTCAGGTAAATTTAGAAATATAAATTTCATGTTGCACGATTACTTATCAATTTTTTCTTTAAGAGACCTATAGAACAATTGTTGAAATTTGGAAGATGTGTTAACCGTTGAAAAATATTTGTTCGAAAATTTTATATTACCTTGGAAAAAAGTTCAATAAATTTTATTTACTATTTTTTGTTAAAATGAGGCCCACGAAACGGTTCAATCGACTTCAAATTTTATGAACAGGTACATGTTGGATTTTCAAATTTATCATCAACATAACAAAAAAATCTTAGGTCCTGTTTTTGTGGATATCTGTTTTGAATTTTACTCTTTTACTACAACCTCTCTATCCTAGGCACGGAAAGAACGGAAGGGCAGACACACCATTTTTCTAATCGATCTTTTGGAGTCCTGGTATAATAATTCATCGAGCAATGTGAAAATCTGGAACAAAATTTTTTCGCGATTACATCAACTTTGTTATAGTGGGAAAAGGATAAATAAATATAATTTCTTGAACTATTTAGATATCCGGATCTCTAGCTCACCACAACAAAATTTCTAAACTAATTGAAGTTTCCGAATATGGCAACAATTATCAATCATTTGTTTTAACCGAAACAAACATAATGTACTTGTGAAAACTATTCGAAGCCACGAAAAATGGTTTAATATTTTTAAAATTTTGGTGGATAATTGTTTTAAACACAGAAACTTTTAAGTAATTGTCTCAAACAGATTTGTGCCGTATACACTTAATTAACATAAAGTTTGGTAAATTATAAATTAAGCTTAACTCGCGACCCTTTCTATACCTCCAACAACAAAAATATATCAATATTACTAACACTCAATTCCTTGCCATCTGTGTGTCGCTCTCGTGTTTCATTTACTTTCGGTGCCTGGTAAAATTTTATGAAGTACAATTGACCCGATTTCTATCTTTGGTCGGAATAAACCACCATTGCGCGTTTCATGATTAGGATTTCATTTGCTTCAGTTAGTAAAATAGTCCGTTACCATCAGGCTGGTAAATTTTTGGTTTACGATGTGTATTCTTTGACATCTGCTGCATTTTCACATTTACATTCTTTTCCAGCATTTTAGGTTCCAGCTCCTTCTTATAAGCCTTAGTTGCAACAATTTATAAATCGTTTATCATCAGTTTCCTTATGATCTAATTCAAGTCATGGAACTGACGTAAAGATGGAATTCCTATGTAGGCCTTATTAAGAAAACGCTCCAACACAGAAACAAATTGCCAACTCTAATCCCTAATCCCTAATCTCCATGAGACCATTTAAGAACTCTACATCTAGTGTGCGGCTTTGACCATCGTTAATATTCGGCGAAACAAACCCACACCAAAAATTAAAACATTAAGCATCAAGTTTTTATTCGAAATAAATTACAAAAAAACCAACGAATAAATGTAATAAACCTGCCATAAAAATATGTTTTTTCTTACAATATGGCCGCGGTAAGATCTTAACAAAACAAAAACTAAAATAAATAAGGCGATTAATGATTTATATTCGATTAAAATTTTTAACATTCAATTCTTTCGGATTTGTATGTACATCTACATTCTACACAATAGAACGATATAAATTTTATTTTGGGTTTCTTACCAACCGAACCGTATGGTGCATTCAAAAGATACAAACAAAAAAAAACTTTGATGATTTATGGTTTTGATTTTTTTTTTTGTTGGCTTAAAGGTCTCCTTATACGTTTTATATGCTTTCTCGTTCTTTTATTTTTGTCTCTTCTTAAACAGTTGTAATACAGTCATGATGATTTCGATGGCTAATCTGGTTTTTCGGTTCTTTAACATTTTTGTTGGTGCACGAGTTTGTGTAGAGAAAATAGGCGTGGTTTTTAATTTTATTCCTATAACATCATATTGTAGGCGAGATTTTTAATGTCTTGTATACTTATGTATGTTGTAACTTAATTATAAGATGAATATGACAACAATAATTGAGTTATGATATTGGTATTTTAAAAAGTGAATCGTAAGCGGCAATAATTTTTGATTAGGTCTGATTTTAGTTTTGCGTGTTTTCGATTCCTAATAAATAAGCTTTGGTAATCGTATAGGTTACAGTTGAGTCTGATGATGTATAACTTTATTAAGTAGAGCTTAAGCTAAATAGGTTTATTTCATGATTTAATTAAGCGATAAGTTAGTATCAAACTATTTCCAATTTATTATAATGGTTTTTCCATTCAGAAATAGTACCTTCTACTTACTTTTCCAGGAGATTGTTCTGATATCCAATAAGCAGATCATAAATTACACTTATTTGAATTTCGTAATAAATCGTTTTTATTAAATTAAATTGAATAGCAGACAATATTGAGCAACTTAATTTTAAATTATAATATAAAACATTACTTAAGGAATAATATATAATTTGTTTTGCAATTTTAAAATGAAGTGATGTTTCGGACAATTTTAAAGTGATGTTTCGGACGGAGAGAAAAATTAAAAACTTCTCTAAATTGATTTATGATGCCAAGAAATTAAATATTCTAAGTACTCTATGATTTTAGTATCAATAAGATCTTGAAGAACAATTTCTAATATCGGCCTCAAAAGTAGAAATATTTTCCATTTTTCGTATAGTTTTGTGGAATAAATTCTCCTATATCAACATATCATGAAATTTTGGCTTATGCAGCGTTTCTGACGAAGAGAATATTAATTTACGGCTTTTTAGATGTTCATTTGATATGCATTGGGGTTTATTGACATTTTCATCTACCGCCAAAATTTTCGGTTACATGGAAATTTTCTAACTGATTAAATACGTACTCTTCCGTAACGTTATTTTATGATAAACCTTAAAAATAATTAAAAACATTTCTTTAAACATCCGAACAGTGCTTATCACACTTTTGGGTTTCATTTTTGTGTATTTTAAAAAATCCACAAAAATAATTTGCGGAAAATGATTGTGTAAAACCTAGCATCTTAGCAACCTAGCACGAAAAAAATTTTTTTTTTTATTTATCTCAATACCTGTATTTTCTAAATCTTTCAGCTCATCTGATACTGGTTGAAATATAGAATTCCCATACTTTTTCCTGTCTAATTTTGAAACAACATAACTAAGAATATGTTTTCAAGCTTTGACTGAAACGACTTTGGAATAAATGGCAACCAAAAATTTAAACAGATCCTAAATTTTGCAATCCTGCGCTTGAACTCAAGGCATTGTTAGTCTTAAATTCATCAAACTATAAAATTAGTGGCAAAATCTTATTTATTATACCTATTTATTTTTTTTTTGCAATCTCAGAAGATGGCGATTCCAAACTCTTAAGGTAAGTAATCACAGAATTAAACACATTTGGAGTTCGAAAAAAGTTTTCCAAAACAGGTTTCATTGGATTAAAGGCCGCTTCTACGTTTATTGTTTGCAATAAAAGGTTATTTTTATGCCTATAGATATCTACGCATCGTATTGAATAAACGAAGAGGTTTAATTTTTTCCTTCATTTATGGTCTGTTGAAATGTTTAGAAACGATCTTTTAAATTGTTTCTGTCTCTTTCTCGTTAACTTTTAATTCATTTTCGATGTGCGAAAAAACATTTGTGTTTTATTGACAAAAAATAGTAATAATTTATTGAACGTATTTTCTGTTAATATTTTTCATGCTATATAAATCTTGTATTAGATTACAATCTATAATACCACCCGTTATTACAGTATTTATTATATCAGGAATGTTACTAAAATTGCTATCATTATTAAAAGTATTAAAAATTTGAGAATCTTCGAGTGAAGCAGAAGCAGAAATATTTGTACATAATATATTTTTTACAGCATCAACGGTGGAATCGACAGTAGCTGATTCTTTGGCGTGCCTTTGAAGGTGCTTTCTGGAAGTTTCATAATTAGCATAACTTCTCCCTTTTTTACACATGTTGCAAATCAACAAATTTTCAAATTTAAGTATAAATGTAACTGTCTTAAATAATGGTCAAAATTATTTAACTTATCGTTACAGGTTTCGTTGAAACACTTTATCTTCTCTTTTCTTCAAATCGTTGAATCGACAACTGTGAATGTACATTTTTCTTCCAAAATTTGATTTCATGGAATTTATCGGCTGCTGAAAGGTACCGCAAGATCTGCAAAGGAAATAATTGGTCTTCTGAAAAATTATTTTAATATTGTCTTAATATTGTTACAAACAATTCAATTATATACGTATGTATACCCACAAATAAAGCATTAAATAATTTTTTCCCCAAATTCAAACTTTGATTTAACCAGTCAACATTCTAAAAGATATTATAAATCAAAATACATATATTACAATATTACAATAGACAACTGATTACATTAAACACTGCATACAAAATGAAATATACATGGTGAAAAATACGTCAAATCACAAATTTGGTATATAGGACCGGAAGTCGTGTTTAAATTTTTTATTTTTTATGTTTTCAATTGTTCGTACTAGTTAAAAAAAACATTTTGTAAAAAATGATTTTTTGTTGTTGTTGTTGTTTAAAATACAGGGTGTCAAATTTTGAGAAAAATGATAAACATGAAGTTGTGTTTATGGCTATAAAAGGAAAAATAAATATCAGTTATTTATGATATAGGGCTCGTTTTAAAGGTAAGTTAATACGGATTAATAAAAATATATAAAAATGGTACGTTATTTAATTTCTTCATTTTCAAATTTCCCGGCAAAATTTTATTTTTGAATTTTCTCAATGATCTCAATGTACGTCCCTTAATTCTATTGAACATACTAAAAACTTGCGCTAGTAAAATTTTTCGTTTTCGTGCAAAATACGTTTAAGTATGACGATTTACCCGTTTTGGAATACAAAATCAAATTGTTATATGTTATTTTCAATTTTTAACTAATTTACGTTCGACCTGATAATGTAATTGTTTAAAATTATTTCGCCGATGTTCTTACTTCTAATAGAAAATTAAAAAACAAAGAGGAAACAATTTGTAACAGTCCGTTCATAAACTACGTCAAGTTATTTTGGGCCATTCTTAACTCCGTCTCTCTCTCTCTCCTCCATCACAAGTCGTCACAAAACTGAATATGTGAGCAATGATGAAATCATTTAAAAACATGAAGTACTCGTAAGTGGTATATTAAAGAAACACGCCTCTAATGATATACCTGCAAATTATTGTATTATGTCATATGTAATATACCATAACAGTAACTTCTTATAATTACATGACGTCATTTTTTAAGAAATTCTCCCTGCCCCAGCCTAAACGTGACGACAATCAATACTCCTTCCCCAAACAAAGGCGTAACGTAGTTTAGGAATAGCCTATAAAAGCTATTAGTAAAAAAATAAATTTTGGTATTAGTATATTTTGTTAGTTCCAACCCTAAAAATGCGTCCCAAAATATTACGTTCAGGTACATAAACCGTAATGTAGTCTTTTGTAACAAAATGACGCATATTTAAGAATGTTATTATAAAAGAAGGGGTAGGTAGGCCTGTTAAACAACATAAAATATAAGCAGTGGTTTTTGTTAACATTAGTTTAACTTGTGAAGTTCTATTTAAATCATTTGCTTATTTAAATAACATCAAAAGTATTTCAAATAATAAGTGTAGTAATGGTTGGGTACAAAAAGTGTTGTAAGCCGTTTCCTGATTTGAAATGTTCTAAAAGTTTAAGAAATGTTAATGATTATATTAAAATTCGCTTGCCACGCTCGTTTCATGTAACTGAAAATTCATCGATTTGTACATCATGTTACTGGGTGACTAATAAACGTCAAAAAGTTGAAACGGAGGTATCACCGGTTAATAATTCATTAAATTCACCTGTTACTCCGAAGACATCATCAACAGTAAATGACGAGGATATTTCGAGTGTGAGTGAAAGTGAGCAATGCCAAAAAAACGTGCTCTTTTTGGTGAAAAACTTAATAAGATATTACCAGACATTGGCATGTCCCCTATATATCAAAGTCAGTTGGAATCCAGGCACTATCAGGAGCAGAAAAAATTAATTAATTTAACTACCACGTTACCGACATCATCAACATCTTTGGTATCTGTGATAAAACCTCTTTTGACTCACTCAAATCTCTTATGATGAATTCATGGATCAACTAAAAATTAAATTCCGATATTTGGAGAAAAATGTGATAAAATACAGCTGCTGCCTACCCTGCCGAAATCTCTAACTATACAACAAATACAGGAAGGATTCAACACAACTCAATATATGGTACGGACAGCTAAACATATTCAAAATAAGAATGGGTCACTGAGCCTTCCAACACCCAAAGTTGGAAAGCGGCTCAATAATAAACTCAGGCATTCAATCCTGGGAAAAACGAATGTTTAACTATTGATTAAGTTAAATTTCAGAATCGTCTAATGATGTGCACATTAAAGGAGTGCTATGAGGGCTACAAGTTGAAATTTAAGGATGATGAATCAAAAAAAAATTGGTTTTTCTAAATTTTCTCTGCTACGTCCTAAAAACTGTGTTCAACCAGGAAGCAGCGGAATGCGTACAGTTTGCGTTTGTATTACATAAAAATGTTAAATTAATTATTCATGGATCTAGGATGGATACTGTCACCAATGGAAAAATTTCGCGATACCAGGACTGTATTTCATTAATACTATGTAAAGATCCAAGATCAACATGTTATCTTCTGCAATGCGAGAACTGCCCAGGATTGGATAATTTTCGCGAATATTTGAATAACGCATTTTTGGACAATGATTGTCTGGATGCTGCATTATCGTTTAGTCAGTGGGTTTCAACTGACCGATGCAACTTGAAAAAATATTCAAAACCATTAGACGAATTTCTGGATTACTTCACAATTAAGCTGAAAAATTTGATTCCTCATTGCTTTATATCACTAACACAATCCGATTTCATAAAATATAAAAAGTTAACTCTGGAACCAATAGAGGTACTTGTTTCTTGTGATTTTACAGAAAATTATGCGTTTATAATGCAAAATGCAGCACAGGGTTTTCATTGGAACAACAAACAAGCGACTATTCATCCATTTGTAATTTCCAAAACTGAGGGAGGGATATTGCAGCACTACAGCTTCATTATATTGTAATATCAGATTGTCTTCATCATGACGCTGTAGCAGTTCACTTATTCATAGAAAAATTATTGCAGTTTTTGAAAACAAAAATTCCGGATTTATCTAAAATTTATTACGTCACAGATGGTGCAGTAACACATTATAAAAATAGAAAAAAATTTATGAATATAACTAAACACAAAGACAATTTTGGAGTTGATTGTGAGTGGCATTCTCACGCAACTGCTCACGGAAAGGGACCATGCGATGGAGTAGGAGGTACTGTTAAGAGAATGGCATCCAGAGCTAATCTCACCAAAGAATATGATGGTGACATAACCAATGCGGAGGAACTTTTCAAATAGACTAAAACGTTGAATACTGATATGGTTTTTAAATTTTGTTCAGATACTGAATATAAATTGAAACAAATCGAACTAGGCAGTAGATTAAAGAACTTGAAAGCAATAAAAGGGATTCGCGATTTTCATGCAGTTATACCTTTAACAAAAGGCTACTTAAAATGTAAAAAATATTCAAATAGTGAAGATTATATAACAAGTAAATTTTAACCGTATAAATATCTTTAAATTTCTATCCTTATTTTGTAATAAATTTTTTTACTGTCAATATTTTTTGTTTTAAATTTAATTTTGAATCACAAAAACGAGTGAAAAAATTAAGCTGGAAAAATAAAATAAAATCAAGTTTTTGTAAGTGGACCAAAAATTTACCATTCGATTTTTGAAATTTTCAAAATAGTTACAGTCATACTTAAACGTATTTTGCACGAAAACGAAAAATTTTCCTAGCGGAAGTTTTTAGTATGTTCAATAGAATTAAAGGACGTAAATTAAAAAAAAAAAAAAAAAAATTGGACGATCATTGAGAAAATTCAAAACTAATATTTTGGCGCGAAATTTGAAAATGAAGAAATTACAGAACTTACCATTTTTATATTTTTTTATTAATTTGTATTAACTTACCTTTAAAATGAGCCCTATATCATATATATCGAATATTTTTTTTTATCCTTTTATAGCCATAAACACAACTTCATGTTTATCATTTTTCACAAAATTTGACACCCTGTATTTTAAACAACAATAACAACAAAAAAAATCACGTTCTAACAAAGACTACAATTTCAAAACATAAAAATCATAAAATTAAAGCATGACTTCCAAAAATTTGTGATTTGACGTATTTTTCACCACATACATTGTAAAGATGGTAGTTGTCCATTTTCACCTTTTTTTTTTTTTTTTCCTTTTGCGGCTTTTGTCACTTTAATATAATGTAAATACAAAACAGTTTTTTGTATTTTCTACATTTATTTCACTATTAAATAGATTTTATTTCTATTTTTGTGATAATTTTTATATAATCACGAAAATAGAAATAAAATCTATTTAATAATGAAGTAAATATAGAAAATACAAAAATTGTATTGTATTTACATTATAAAATGAAATAGTTCAATCTGCTTATTGATTATCGGTAATAAAATATGCAACAATAATTTCACATTGCTAAAGTAATTTTACTCATCACGCTTTATCTTTGTATGAAGTAACTTCCCAAATCATAAATGAAATAAGTTCCCGTTATTGAGAACTTATTGCATAATGAATCGCAAAAATAAAAGTGAAATAAATCACGCAATTTTTATTTTTATTTTATATTTGTACTCAAAAAAATGTTATTCTGATAATTGAATATTTGGTCATTCTGGAACAGGGAGATATATATTCTAATTTTAAGATTAAATTTCTATTTTCCAGAATACGATATTTTAAAATTAAATCTTCCTTCAAAATGATTTTTGGGGTGTTATTTTATATCCATTATTTGGGGAATACTTTTATACTGAAATAAGTCTCAAACTTAGCATATTAACAAAATCCCCAACATAACGAAATAAATCCCAAAATTTCAGTGAATTTTCAATTATCTTAGAAATATTGGAAAATTATTGGGGAGTTGTTTCTTGCCTTTGAAAAATAGTACGCATCGGTTAAGTTATTTAAACTAACATTGAGAATAAGACAAAGCATAAACTTCCTTAATTACAAGTATTTGACACATATCGTTTCTGTTTTCTATCAATAAATCATTACCACTTAATAGACAATGTGTTATATCGATGTCTTTTATAATTTATAAACCACACTGTGGTACCATACTCCATCTTTTTATTATTTAAAATTACATTACGTAATAAGAAAAAACTTATCAATCAAAAGGTGTAAACAATTTCCCAAACCCCAACTCTTTAATAATGAACTGATGAACTCGCTGCCGTTTTCCATAATAATTACATGATTTGTAGGTGTAAAGTTGATCACTTTTAAATTGACTTATTTTAACTCTAATTATTTAGAAAATTACTATGTATTTTATTTCTGTTATTTTTTCACAATAAGCACGTCTTTCCTTTTTAGAGTCACGGATAAAGGCGGATAAAGAGATTTATATCGCGTTCTCCTTTTACGTCGTCCAATTAAGATACGTTATTGGAGTTGTTCATAATAGTTGTAGTAGTGATTCCTATAATACATAGTAAATATTTTTTAGTTATAATAGCAATTCCAATATGGCATATTATACTAATGAAATAGAGAAGGCAGCCATGGTAATGATACATTTTTCAATAATCTAAAGTACACGCTACTATAATTAGTATACCATAACAATATTGGAAAAAAACAAAGAAGTATTTCAATTACAAATTATTGGACTGAAAATAATTTGGTTATGGTTAGTTTTAACCACCGAAATGTTGCATTACAACAACAAAATGTTTTTATTTTTGTAGCTCTGCTCCTCTCCGTTTTTGAAGCGACATATTGCCGAGAAAAAAAAATTAAAAAAAATTTAGAATAGAAGCCTTGAGAGTCCCTTGTCCGATTGTAAAATGATGATTTCTGTACTTTCTTTATATTCAAGGTCTAAAAAACGTCCACCTAATTTTATTCAAATCAATATTTACTCAAACGCAATTTTAAACTATTTTTATAACTAAATACGTACAATTTTGGTCGACAACTTGCTACCATTTTTCTGGCAAAACCATTATGCCATTACTTTAAAATTTCTGTGATTTTTGGGTGAAAAACAGAATGAAGTAATTTTCACAGATCTTTTCCGAAGTCAACTTTACACCATGTCAAGAGAGTGCTGCAATTAACTAAACAAATGATAGTCTGACTGTGTAAGATCAGAACTATACGGTGGATCTATTAAAACACAATTTCTATTCTTCTTATCAATTCTCGCTCCGTCTTTTTAATTTCTTTATAAACGTTTCCGTTAAATTTGTTCCTCCCCGCACATAATCACCATAAACTGCACAACTTTTTTTTCGCAAAATATTTTTTTTTTTTTTTTTGTATAATGATCTATGAAAATTCACCTTTAAATGACATTTCAAACATGACATTTCACCCTTCAAACAAATCAAATATATAACCTTACTGTCACCTATTGTCAAAACGGCGAAATCTTTTCAGGCCATTCAAATAATTTAAAAAAAATAATAACCGCCGAAATGTAGACTGACCAAATACATACCTCATTTCGTGTGCTTATAACTCAGAATAAAAGCGGCCCAAAATTATAAAATATCAGCACTACTTTTCGATACTATACTGCAAATTTTCAATGTCTTAAGCGCTAAACCCGTGCAGAAAAAAAAAATGAGAACTGGTACTCAGTGCTTTCGCAGTAATTTTCAAATTTTTCGTATACTTCAGTTAAAATCTTCTGGAACTTGGTCGAGACCATAAAAAAGCTATTTGTAATTAAAGAAGTCCAGAAATGGTTTTAATAGGTTTAGAAAATTATGTTTTGATTTTAATATTTTTAGTTCAGACAAATATTTTGTAAAGAAAGAATTGAGCTCCAATTTTTAAAGCAATTAGTTATAATATATATTAATTTATTTCATTAAAAATTGTATTTTATAGTAGATTTGATCAATTGCGAGAAGAGTTTTGCTCAAATAAACCAAAATTTGGAAATTCTAGCGAACAAATTAAATCCAGTTGTTGATTTCGTTTTTCAGTGAGTTTTAACGATTATTTTGGGAAGTTGATAATTAAACAGGGATATTTGTAACGACAGAATTATGTATATTTTATAATTTATATGTTAATTATTTAGAGGTGTACGCAGGAAGTCCTGAACCTCTAACTTACAACCTTTGGGAATAAAACATAAAAGTATTAATTTTATTTATTATTAGCTGTAACTCTTGATACGTAGTGATCCGGATCAGATCAAAATGTATATGTGAAATAACAACAATATTTGATCTAACATTGAATTAGTTCTGCTATTAAAAAGTTGGTGAACGATAATTTTGTATTAAGTGGTTGGTAGTACGCACACGAGTATTGTATTGGTATAAAGGCATGAAGCGACAAAGAATATGATGAATACAATATTTGTATGATCTGGCAGATTCAAAACGACACGAAACAGAAAAGTGACATTTGCTGTTTGTTTGCTGCAAAATGCTTACGCATTTTGGTGTTGTTTCATGAGATATGAGGTGACCCGGATCAGATCAAACGTAAAGAAATGCGTCAATTATTACACTGAGTAAACAAAAAAATAATTTGTGCAATTATTTTTTACAAAATTCCCAAGAAAACGTTTTGAGTACGCGGGCTTACAAGAATATCGGAGAAACAAACCATCATATTGCGTATTATCGAATTAAGTACTTATAGTAGTACATTCAATCAAATTCCAGAAGGCTTTATATAAAATGCAGTTTAGCGCTTTATTATCCTGTTTTAATTAATTTTTGAACTAAATTTGTCTTTAGAAAACTAACAAATGTTATTATAATTAATTATAAAGGCAATAAGATTCTTATTTAATAAAATTATTGTATAAATTATATCACTAAAAATAACGAAATATACTGTAGAAACATTGAATTTTATATTAAGAAATTCGGAAAGAATTAAATATTTAAACTAAAAAAATCAAAATCAAATATACTATTAAAGTTAGCCGAAAGTAAAAATATCGATAATGCAGATAGTCTCTTGGATATCTCAGCCGAAAGACACCAGCCGACATAACATTTGAGCCAAAACATATTTTTTTATAAAACGAAAAATTAATAAAACAACCTACTCGTATAATATTCCGTAAAGTGATTTTATGGCTGGAAGTGATTTATAGACTCATTTTGAGAAATATACGTTAAGTTTCATTAGAAGAGAACAATATAAAATGTAAAAAATTATGTAAATTCAACCTTTAAAGTATCATGTCTGGAAAGTATTTCAATTCGTGTTGTCCTTAGATAAATTATCAGGCCAAGTTTTATGTGGGAAGCCCAAGGAAATTCGTTTGAATGAAAGGCTCAATTTGTATAAATTCAACTTTTAAACTGTCATGTATGGAAAATATTTCAATTATTGAATTAGAATAATTAGTAGGCCAAGTTTCATGTGGGAGCCCGGAAAAACTCGTTTTAATGGAAAGCCCATATAAAATTTAATAAATTTGTATTAATTCTATTCTTAAAGTGTTATTCCTGGAAAGTGGTTCAATAAAAGTGCCTTGCCAATTGTTATTGCTAGAAAAATTATCCGGACAAGTTTTATGTAGAGAGCCCAAAAAAATTCGTTTGAATGAAAGGCATGGGCACACCAATTGAAACACTTTCCAGATATGACACTTTAAAGGTTGAATTTATACAAATTTTTATATTTTCTTTAGGGCTTTCATTCAAACAAATATTCCATGCTCCCAAAATGAAATTTTACCTGAATATTAATTTTGTATTTATTATTCCGATAATCTTTTTATATTTATCGTATTGTTCAATTCAATAAGAGTTATTTGGAGATTTTTTCATCATCCACCGGTAACTTTTCCTTTTGTCTATAAGACCCAGAAGCTCCTTGTGTATCCTGTCTTCACTTTTTTCTTTCTATTTATCAAAATATTTTTTGTGTTACTTGTTACGACTAAGAGGCAAAATTCCGATTACTTCATCAAAATCTGATTCATTCTTTATCCATTCTTTCAGAAATTGTTTTATGGTCAGTTACCGTTTTCATATGCCAGGACGGAGAAGATTTATTGTTAATAGATATTGAAGGAACAATGCTGCTATGGTCAGATAAATATTTCTCTTCGAGATGAAAATCAAACTCATAGCTCAAATCCGCAATTACTTGATCTACCATAATATTTCTTGCGTTTATCACTCAACTCGAAAATCCTTTATCAATTTTGATATTATTATTATTATTATTATGAATATTATTTTGAAACAATTTTGTTTGAATCTCTATGTTACAAATCTAAATTAAAGTCACCAAAGACTATACTTTTAGGTTAACTGATTGAATTTATACAAATTCTTTAATATTATTTGGGTTTTTCTTAGTGGTATAACTTTTCATTGATTTCCATAGGAATAATGATATTTTTTAGCTACAAGTTTTTCAATGAAAAAAGGAAATATGTTCTACGAGGGCGAATCAAAATGTCTTGCAATATCATATGAAAAAAAGAGTGAGTGAGGTTTATATATTTGTTAAATCGATCAATTAACTTGTCTAAGACCTAAAAAACAAGTTTTCTTTTGCTCCATAAAATATTCATTTACAACAGACTGTGTACTTCAGAATCACTGGAAAATTTCCGACCCTTTAATTTTTTTTTTCAAATTGGGAAACAGAAAGTAGTCACTGCTTGAGCAACTTTAGCCTTGTGCAAAGGTGCATTGTCGTGAAGAAGTAAGGTTTTTTTTTCTAACTTTCTTTGGCTGTTTTTCCCGGATCGCTTTTACAATTTTCGTAACACCTCTGCGTAATAGATGCCTGTGATTGTGATTTTCGGTGGCATATAATCAATCATCAATATCCCTTCAGCATCCCAAAAAATTGTTGCCAGAACCTTACCAGTAGACGGTTGAGTTTTGAATTTCTTTGGTGGTGGTTCACCACGTTTGATCCATTGCATCGATTCTTGTTTGGATTCTGGATCCCAATGATGAATCCATGTTTCATCGCCTGTTATTATGTTATCCAAGAAGTTTTCTGGATCTTCTTCATACATTTCTAAAATCGTCTTTGAAGTTTGAACACGAATTTTCTTTTGTTGTGCAGTCAACAAACGGGGAACCCATCGCGCACTTACTTTTGACAGGTGAAGGTGGCCATGTAATATGGTATAAGTGGTGCCATATGAAAGGAAAGTCTCCACGCTAACCACGAAACAAAAATACGGCGGTCCTCTAATACAATTGATTCTGCCAAAAATATGAGTGGTTGTCGTCTTCTAATGACTCCCGACCACTTTTGAACAATTTTACCCACCTTGTTACTGTGGAATATGATGGTGCAAATTCGCCGTAAACTTTTGATATATAATTGAATATATAAACTGCATTGTGTCCATCTTTACAGAAAAATTTAATAACGGCACGATATTCAATTTCATTCATTTTGAATTTATTTCAAAACATGGGCTACTAAATTGAAGAAAACAAACGAACTGTAAAATTTACATCGAATTTTGTTTCTATAAGTTTCACCGCGACAAAAATTTTTTTTAAAAAATATATAGTTGTATCACTCACTCTTTTTTTTCATATGATATTGCAAGACATTTTGATTCACCCTCGTACATATCTTTAACAACAATATACAAGAAGGCTATGTTGGTACTAATTAAATATTAATTGCAGAAATATTAAAATTAAATTATTTATAAAATATATTTTTCGAACTTTCATTTTGAAAACTACAGCAAAATTGGCTCTGACGAATTAAAATAATACTTGCTAAATTTATCTTTAGTTTTACTAGTGTTCGTCAGATGTCTAAGATATTTACAGAAAAATACGAAAAAAAATTTAATCACAAAATTGCCACACGTTCTTAATATTTTGTGATTGATGCTAATTTTTGGTACGATTTTACGAGATTTTTACTGCCATCACTGCCATCTATTTAATGCTTATTGGCTTAATGACCCACGATTTGTAGTAAGCCTAAAATTCAATTTGACCAGAATGCTGTTGTTATAATTTTTTTTTTAAATTTTGGTTTTAATAAATCAATTATTACAAGAAAATGAAAATGATTTATTTAAACGACATTCATATATGTTGAATATCAAACATTTATGAAAATATTTCTGAAATCATAATTAAGAATTTGTAATGTTTTAATTTAAAAATTTTTCTTAGGAAAAAAAGTTATTTCCCATATGTCACACATAAAGTGTTTTGGCAT
Source organism: Tipula vernalis (assembly GCA_958295665.1). Lineage (NCBI taxonomy): Eukaryota > Metazoa > Arthropoda > Insecta > Diptera > Tipulidae > Tipula > Tipula vernalis. The sequence goes on along the minus strand of OY282558.1, from coordinate 313,788,375 downwards.
GAAAAGCTTGGTTTTTTCATCGTTTCTAACTCCTTTATAAAAGCTTCGTTTTTTAGACTATGACTTTGTGTACTCTAGGTTGTTTTGGTAAAAACCATAATTAAATATTCATTATTATATTGCATAAAAATATAGCGAAACATTACTTTGCTAAAATATAGCGAGACCTTACTTTGGACACTCAATCGAACGAGCAAATTTGTAATTCTTAAGCGAAAGTTTACTTTCCTCAGTAAAACATCCTGAGTTAAACGGGTTCAATTAAATCAATTTGTTTTCTTGTAATATACATACACAACCTTCAAAATACACAAATTAATCTTTAACCGCTTTCAAAATCCACTTATGATGTTCTATTCATAATTTTATTAGTTTTATGTACAAGTATGTACACACAAAAAAAAAAAAATCAACATCGTAAAAATTTAAGCAAAGCATGAATTCTGAAACAATAAAACACACCCTTTAAAAAGCCATAAAATGAAAGCAAGCCTGAACGAAAAAAAAAAAATATTAAAAAGGAAATTGCTCTTATTTACGCGCGTTTATAGCATATAAAAGATGTTATTTCTTGATATTTTGATTTCAAACATCGAAACACTTGTTTCTTTTATATTTGATTGCTCTTATACGGTTGTGAATGTTTTGTTTTTATGACTTTTGGGAATACAAAAATAAAATATAATACATAACATATTGTCTCGAATAAAACCAAGTAATAAAAATTAATTTAACGATGGTACATTTCGGGCTGGATAATTGCTACAAGAACAATAGGCACTTTATTCGGATTGATCATATAGCAAACAAGCCAGAAGATTTACCTTTATACATTTTTGTTGGATAATTTCGATTTTACCTACGCTAATAAAAATATAATTCTCACTTAGTAATTTGTCTCATTTTTATTGTTGCAATTTCTTTGCCTTGTACTATAATCATTCTCATAAACCCTTACTACATTAAAGGTTCAATATTTTAATAATAAATCGACTTTAAAATCATTTCCTTTGTGATAAAAAAATCATTTCAACGTTTAATAACGAAAAGTAGGAAAAAATAGGGAAGGAGCTAATAAATTTAAACGCGAATTTATCAACCAACTAAACATGCCGAAATATTAATAAAATGTGATACTGAAAAATGCAAATTTATTGCAAAATTTGAATTAGGTACAATGCGGATATGTTTTGCGTTGTTCTGCAACACATTCGCATGCAAATTTAAAAGGGATCTTTTTAATATTTATCGTAATCGAATTTATGATTATAATTCGATATGACATTACCACGATTATACTAATACGCTATAACGGGTATATATGTATATACTTAATAACATAAAATTTCTACCCCTAGACTATCATAGAAAAGGATTCCTGCCTTATTTAAAAAATAATCGTACATTTCGTCGATTTTGACTATAGAATTTGTATTCCAAATACGGTTTACAATCTCAACAATGTTTACTGATTTATTTTAAAAATTGAAAAATTGCTAGTAACCTGTGTGCCTTACGCTAACCTGTGTGCCTTACGCCAAAATTTTACACATAAACGACCCATTTTATATTTATTATTCTGATCGTATTGAAAGTATCCTTAACTGCTTTTGATATATGCCTTTCGGAGAGTTTTTAAAGACATTAAAATTTATGCTTACATTCTTACCGCATATCGTAAAGGTGTAAGTTGTTAAATATTATACCGCTCTCCATTCGAAGTACAGCAAAACATGAGCAACTATTGTTGTTGACCTTCTAGTATCAAAAACTGATAGTGATGATATTTTGAAGCTTTTTGACATTTAAGCTCCAAGCTCGTGAGTCAAGCGCTGGGTCTTTTAATATTAAGTTGCTGTTTCTAATTAATAATTAAGGGGAAAATGAGCGGTTGTCTTCAATAAAGTTTATCACTTGCTTATGCATGCTTGAGTTATGCTATTTATTACAAACAAATTTATTTTGGGTCACAAATTTGTAGCAAAATACTAATGCTATAATGATTAAACCAGCATTTGTCTTCGCGTAATCTTGTCCTAAAAGGGCATATCGACCAACAAATTATTAATTTTAGATAATAGGAATGTACCAGATTTATGTACATTATTATTACGTTAGTCAATAATATAACCTTATGATGGTTATATAATCCAACTTAAGGTTAATGCATTAGGCAAGTGTAGATAAATTAACATCTCGCCCGTTTTTAGCTTTATATAAATTTAGAAACTCAACACTTTTTGAGAAAAATGATTTATGATTGTGAGTATCATCTTTCCAAATCAAATCTTACTCATAGGTTAGTCTATTATTGGTAGTTAAACCCTTTTCGCATTAAATGAACACGTTTCCGAATTAAGCGAAAATATTTCCAAATTCAATGAAACCTTCTATACAGAATAAATGAAACTCATTTCGAATTAGATGAAAATAAAGAAATGTAGAGGCCAATAAATATCTAAATTACTAAAAACTGTTTATTATTGTTTGTTGAATAAAACACTTAAATACTTAAATTCGTTACAACTAAGAAGAAATTGGCAGTTTGAATTCTAACCGATAAGTAACTTTTGTAGAAGCGGTCGAAAGCCAAAATTCTGTAAGATCACCCATACGTCGTAACTGAAAGTAAATCAGAAATTTGCTCTAAATTTTTAGTTACAACAAATGTGAAGCTTACACCCTTTCGTACTCGAGGCGTCAACTTTGAACAATCGGTTGCTGTCAAATATTTTGTTTTTGTACATTTTACCCGTGAGCTAGATTCCCCGGTAAATTACAGTTTACGGTTAAAATATAAAACAGTCTTGCCTAATATGTGATTTGTATGACAAAATTCTTTGCTTTATACTACCATAATGTGTTGCAGACGTGTGTGGAACGCATTGCCTTGGCTTTACAGGTAACTGCATTGCAATATACTTTGATTTTTGTTTTTAATTATCACTTAAAATAAACTATATTGTAAAATGGTTTAAATAGATTTCTATAAAATTAAACATTGTTATTGAAATAACTACATTCATATAATTCAAGAATGAAATAAAGAATTTTTATTTTTGAAGCTCAAAGCCAAAGTGGTATGAACAGTACACTCAAAAAAATAAAGTAGTGAAATTGAGGAAATTGGTGATCATTTTGATAAAACAACCATCTATATAGCGCCAATAAACTTTTTTATCAATATAAGTAAAATTTGATAAAATTTCTTCAAAATCACAGTGTTTATTCGAACGAAGTTTTTATCAAATTTACTACTAACGGTTATAAAATCAATAGAAATATTTATTGATCAAATAAAATATTTGTTATACCGATAAATTATTTCTTCAAATTGATGTACCTTCCATTGAATAAGGGTTAGAATTGATAACTTTATTTTATCATTTGCAATAAATTTTGTAATAAGAAGGTAAAAAGTTATCAAATTTACAAAATTATATAAATCTGATAAAATAATTTTATTAAAATTAGTAAAAATAGATTCACAAATTGATAGAATTTATTCAAAATAATAAATTAACTTTTCAGTAGGATCGGTTCTAGTTTTCATAGAATCAATTTTAGTGGAATAAAATAAAAACAACAATAAGTTTATACTATAAAATGCCCAATTTATTATCCTTATGTAGAATAAATAATTTTGATATAAAACATTTATATCAAAAAATAAAAAATTCAATAAACTTCAGTATAATATTTTAATTAATAATTTCAATGCTTATACATTAGTATAAGTTTTAAACATAAAAATAGGCCTATTATAAAATTAAAATATAAATAAAGCTGCAAAAGAAATTTGACAGATATAATGACATATAAATCTAAATTATTCTTAAATTAAAATTATTCTTAAATAACTAAACTATAAAAAAATAAAAAAATCAAAGCAACAAAAATTTAATTCATTATATTAATCACAGAAAGATAAATGTTAAATAAACTTAATATTGAAAATATATTAGTAATACGGAACCCATAATTATTTTTTGTTTAATTCAGAAATTAGGTTGCTAAGTAGAGGATGTTTTTTATCAGTGTCTTTGCTTAGTACCGATTTAAAAAAAATTGTTGGATAAAACTCCAAACTAATATTGATTCAGTAGGATAGTTTAAATTTTGAACATAAAATAATTTAAAACAAATTTCAACCGCTCTGACGATGGAATAAAAGCGATACTTAATTCCATCAAAATAAACTAAAATCTCTTCTGGATTTGTTACTGAAGCTGTACTTAGCACCAGTGGTTGAATGGGCAAATTGTTGCTAATTTTTTGTTGCAGAGCTTCTTCAACTTCTTGAATTGCTCTGCCATGCAACATAAACGATTTTTGCGAGTCTTTAATGGATACTTTAAAACACACATTTTCGCTATTAATTTTTTGCACTATTCTGCTGGTTGGCATAAGCACATAGTGGAGCAAATACAATATTGTTGCGTTAAAACCGTCTGTAAAACCAAAGCACATTAGAAAAAATTCAATTATTTTTAAACTGATTTTGATAATATTACTTACTCTCAGATAAACTTTCTTTCTGCTTGATAATTATATCTAGCAAAGATTTAGCATTTTTATCTTTTATTTTTTGTTCAAATATAGTAATAATCTTCAGCGCAAAACTTAAAAATGCTCCTTCAATACTCTCTGATGCTGGAAACATGGCATGAAAATCAATCTCAATCTGTCAAACGAAAATAAAATAAAATGGATTAATATATTTCCAATAATATATAAAATTAATTTTTGGTTACGTTAGTTTGGTTACGATTCAGATTAAATTATGTCACAAAATTTTATGTTAACTTACCAATTTATATCCGTAAGGCTTTTTATATTGAATCCATTTTTTTAAAATCACATCCGTTGACTCGGCTGTTGAAATTTCTTGCAGTCGATAGTTAGACATAGCTGCGTAATAATTCCATTTCGGCCCAGGCACAATTATCTTTGTGAATTTCGCTTAAATGCTCTGCAATGTCGGTTTCAATATTAAATATTTGTTTCCTTTTCTTTGATGATCGTTCTGTAGTTCCAGATAAGTTGCGCTTTTTAATTAATCCCGCATTCTGTATTGACCTTATTTGATTAAAATAGCCTGCATAAATTTTACCCAAAGGCTTTTTCCCCGGCTCCTTGAAATAATATATTTCCTACAAGATAAAAGAATTAATATAAAATTAATTAAAATAATAATTATTATTATAATTATAAAATTAATTAAAATTTAAAAATTATAATTACCATATTTTCTGTTGGAAATAGTTGAGTTATTTTAGACGCAATATTTTGCCCTATTCCGACTGACATTTTTATTTGGTTGGTGACTAAATGTTTAGCAATTAAGTTTACTAATAAACTTCGAAGGCTATCATTTAAAATATTGTTAGAATTGTAAAAATCTTTGATTTGTAACCCAGTGTGATTCCGTTTCAAAATGGAATCAATATCCAAATCCGCGATATTTGTTTTATTATCAAATTTATCATTCTTAATCTCGGTATTAGTCTCTTCAATAAAGTCGAACTCTGTATGTTCATATGGTTCCGTTGTTTTGTTTGATTGTTGCCATTTAATTAAACTGTAATCGAATTTTATTTGTAAACCAATAGGAATTTGCTTTAAAAAATCCATTTTAAAGTTGCTTTTCATTAGTTTTAACGCGTATATATCGACAAAGTTATCTGCAATTATTCAAAAGTGTAATTTTTATAAATCATAAGATGACAAAGAAATGTATACACTACATAATTCAAAAGTATACCAAACCTATACAAGTGTCAAAAAGCACCTTTAAATTCCAAGCCTTAAGCAAACTGTAAATCTCTTGTTTTTTTTCGTAAGAAAATTGAAAATTTTGGATGTTAACTGCAGAGAAATTTTGATCAACTGTTGTTTGATCCGTTTTCTGATTTACAATAAAAGAACTGTTTTTTGTAGTTGACTGTTCCAAATTTTAACAATTATCCAATATTAATGTGTCAATTGCAGAAAATAATCTGTTTCAACTTTGATTTGAAAATTGTCATTCATTTTAATTTAAACTTGTTTTTTTTTTGATCCAACAAGGCAAAGTTGAGCTCAGCACTAACATTAGAGTTCTTCACAATATTTTCGAAAAAATTTGCAATATGCTCAGTTATAAATTGTTCGACAGCCTGTTGAACTTGTTCTATGTTTTTTCTATTACAATAATTGTTGGCTATTATGTAAGTGAAGGCAAAATTTAACAGAATACTCACGCACATATTTTTTGGTTACTTCTATATTATCTATACGACATGTTGAATTTATTGCATTTGGTTTTTCATTTAAATTAAATGTTTGTTCTGGAAGTTGGAAATTAGGAATTTGTTCATTTAGAATGGAGCTACATGATTGTTTCGACTTGGTAGCAATATTCACTTCTGCGTTTGGTACTGTATTCAGGTTTTACCCCAATTTGTTTTCATGTTTTAAAAAACATGGTAGTAATATTCACTTCTGCGTTTGGTACTGTATTTAGGTTTAACTTGGTAGTAATATTCACTTCTGCGTTTGGTACTGTATTTAGTATTAACCCTAATTTGTTTACATGAAAAAACATGAAAACAAATTAGGGTTAAACCTAAATACAGTGTGAATATTACTACCAAGTCGAATCAATCATATAGCTCCAAATGAACAAATTCCTAATTTCCAACTTCCAGAACAAACATTTAATTTAAATGAAAATTTAAATAAATTCAATATGTCGTATAGATAATATAGAAGTAACGAAAAAATATGTGCGTAAAAGGTGTTTTCTAAAATTCTTTAAGCATCCAAAATATTGAAAACACGAGGTTTCACAACACTGATATTCACTGAATTCAGTTAGGGAATGGTTAATTTTCAAATGAACTATTAACGCTCTTGTTGACAAATATCTCTTATTGCACTTAAAACACTTCATTTCGCTTAAATTTATACAAATTTTAATAATTTAAACTAGCTAAATTTCTTGATTGGAAATGTCTTAAATATTGTTTTTTATAAATATAATTCTATTTATAAAAAACAATATTTAAGACAAAGGTGAATTAATTCACACAGTATAACTTTAAATAATAATCACAATTGTTTATTTTACGTACTTTTAAGTATGTACTTCAATTTAAAAAAGATTTAGCTAGCTATGTAGGTTTATTATTACAACACTGCACTTTCACAACATCAATATATGACCGGCTTGTACGATTAATATATACGATAATATATTATTTTGGAAACAAAATTTGTTTTTCTTCAAATAATAAAATTATTAAATTACATCAAATTAATAATTTTTTTTTAAACGAACAGCAGATACCTGTAAATTTGATGATATTTTCTATACCTTAACCAGTATATTTGATAAATTAACTATCAAATTGAAACAAAAAATGTATATTTCCTGTAAATTTGATAAAAACTATTAAAAATGTGAACACATTTTTACGAAAAAATTTAATAGAATTTTTTTTCATTATGATCGAGTTTTTATCTTATTGATTAAAAAAGTGGTTGATTTATTTCAATACTACAAATTTTCATTGACGATATTTAGGGATCGTTAAAATAAACGAAGAATTTTGTGTTCGCCTAAAACAATTGCCTTTTTACGCTTTTTTAACAAATTTTTACTCAATTATATAAACGATTTTGTTAGTTTGATGGAATTTCCTGGAAATTGATGAATTTATTTTATTAACATTTTACTCAATTATTTCTATCAATTTTACCTACTTTTTTCTTTGAGTGTACTTACGTCTCAGATAGCACGGTTTTGGTTAGCACTGTGTTTTCATTTAATTTAATTATCGTATTATACAAGGGTTATTTGTACTGCTAATAGTCACCACAAGCAAAACAAATAATCGAAAGTATGTCTCGCGGCGGAAATCACGAGCAGGTCCCATATGCATTACTTTATCTAAGCAGCACACAATCATACAAGGTTTCTTCTTTTCAACTGTCTGATTATGCAGATAAAATAATACCTTTTTTCCAATGAGAGCGTTTACTTCCACTTCCGACAAATAAATTAAACTGTTTTTAGAAATTATAAGAACCTATTGAATCCAATTTAAATTAAACTATAAAAATATACGGTCATAAATTAAATTTTTTAAAGTAATTATTAAACTTCTTCCAATTGATTTTAACTATTTTCCAAAAAAACAGGTCAGTTTTCGTTTAATTCTGATTGGACAAAGTTTAATTTACGATTGTCAATAGTTTAATTTAAATTGGCAAAGGTTTAGGTTTAACTACAAAAGTTCTAAATCCATCCCAGGTCATCAGTAGCCAACACAGATAGCGGGAATAGGGCTGAACAGGAGGGCCGTCTTTAGTTTGATTTAACAATGCTAAAATAGTGAAATAGTCTGTTTCCGTTTTTACGTCGAAATTCTTAAGATTTTCTTATGCGAACAATAAATGAATTTAATAATTTGTAGACATTTTTATGTACGGAATATTGAGAAATTCCAAAAGACACAAATTAACCCGTAACGACTGAAAGACAGACAATTAGATGAAAGACTGGATTAGATGAACTTCTGAAATATGAGCAAGTACGATAGAACTTGACTATTCCTTAACCGATTGTGGTGCAATTCGACATGTTCATTGGAAATGGGATTCAAAAATGATTTTTGGATAAAGTTCTGGAATCAGGAAACATTATTATATGGAACTTGGCTATTTCTTAACCGATTTTAGTGAAATTTCTAGGATTCTAAAATGATTTTTGGACCTGGAATATTACCCAGTAGGCTGGAACTTGGCTCTTTCTTAACCGATTATTGTCTAATTTGATAAGCGCGATGGAAATGGGACCCTAAAATAATTTTAAATAAATTTCCAGAATTTGACCGGTTTGATTAAAACTCGGTTATTCCTGTACTGATATAACTACATCTGATATAGACTATACCGAAATGAGATTCTAAAATGATTTTTCTAATTTCAGGATCCTTGCTACCATTAGAAGATTCACTTATGCTGTTCTTATTGTCACTTACTTTTTATTAGTTTTCTTTGATTGTGATTAAATTTCCCGACAGATGTATAATAAATTATATGGGAAACCACAACAGCTGTCAGATTCACAAAAACATCAACAAGCAATATCCTAAAAGCTAGCAAGCCAAAACAAAAAGTATTTACATGATATTTTAAATACATTTGCTTGATGTTCCAAAAGCTGCTATTTAGAATAATATAAACCCGAGCTAGTCAGCAATTTGGAGAAGTCAATGATTTAGTCGAAAAAAATCGACATAAGGCACACAGCATTAGTATCTAGTAAAAGTAATTTTGTTTCTGCAGGAATATTTTGGGAACACGAAGCGCCTTTCTAGAAATTTTCATTTGTCTACGAACAAACATTTTATAAATTGTGTTGTATTGTGCTAATTATTTTATCAGATAAGATAAACGGAAAAATTTTAATAAACTCGGTTTGTCAAATTTGTAATATTTCAAAATTTTTAATACTTCGAAAACATTTTAGAAATTCGAAGCTTCAATAAGTTTCTATAAATTTTTTTCAAAATTCAAAATTTTGCAAATAGTAAAGATTTCCCAATAATTGATAAGGATCCTTAACCCTTAATGAGTCTGGATGGTCATTTTGTGGTGCTATATTACATTTGGTGATAAAACTGTGATAAACTGACATTTGTCGTCCCATCAGACTACGGTCCCATCTTGGATGAACAACGTCACGTCGTATAATGATTTGAATGAAAATGACCACAATATCTTCCGTCTTACTTCTACAAGTGGAAAAAATTGTTTATTTTGTTGTTTAAATTTTTTTTATATGGGGTTTGGTTAAAAACACCTCTAATCAAAATTTCAAAAAATGAATGAAATTTACATTGAGGCGAATGATAACTAAATGATATTTATTAACAAAATAATCATTTATATATTATTGAAATAAAATTAATGGATTATTGTTACATTTACAGGAAAACAGAATATAAAAATCAACAATTATTTTACTTTTGTGTAGTAAACAGGGCCGTTCTTATATATTTAGGCGCCCTGGGCTAAAAATATTAGGCGCCTTTGTCGAAGAAAAAGAAGCTTTTTCAGTGCATAATCATCTTCTGTTTTAAACCCAGTACATTCAATACCATGAAATTTTAGAGAAAATACGAGACATGAAGTTCAAACAGTCAGTCGGCATAATTTATATATTATTTTCTTTGGTACACGCATAATAAATTTTCTTTGGTAGAAATTTCATTAAAAGTCAAAAAATCCAATTCTTTTTTTGCTATATTTGCTCGATTAACTGCTAGGAAAATTGAGGTACAACTTTTATTTTGACGTTTATAAACTCACTGTCACAAATATTTTGTATATATACGTATATATTTTTTCTCTCACTCCGTTTGTCTTTCCTAGTCACTGAAAAAGTGGAAGTGAGTATCATACAGCCATTAGTGATTTCATATAATTTTCTTTTTTATTTAAATCAAGCTTTTAAATTAAACGCTATTCAATAACTGCGTAATATTCGACGATACAATGAATAAAATGAGAACACCGTAGCATTGTGAAAATGCGTACTAGCAGAAAACAAGTTTTTAAATTTGGGATGGTTTACAATGCATAAAATAACTATCGCGACTCGTGCATTCCAAGCGACGAATAGAATAAACTTATTATAATAAAAAGGTTTGCATTTCCTTTGAAGTGAAAAATTAAATTCAAATAAAAATATGCTCTCTAAAATTGACTAAGTAGGTCTTGGTCATTTGGTGGCGCCCTATTAATGCGGCGCCCTAGAGCTACAGCCCTTATAGCCCCATGGTAAAGATGGCATTGGTAGTAAATTGTATGTTAAAAGAACCATTCTAGTAGCCTAGAATAACAAATTTTACAAAAACAATCATCCTCCTAACAGAAATGAACAAAAAATAAGCAATTCTTGAACGAAAATCCACATAAACCATCTGACATAACCTCACAAAATGCAAATAATGGTCGGTGTTTAAACATGAAATTCTAATAAATCAAACGATTTTCTAGTTATGTTAACTTAAAAATATAATAATTAGTCTTTTGTTAATAAACAACTGCATCTCATGGTAATTTAAATTCATTTTTTTTAAATTTAAAATTAATTTTTTTATATCGAACTATATGGAGTTTGATCAAAAGCAACTAAATTAAAGTTTTAAAAAAATGAATGAAAATTACTGTGATATGAACTGCAAAACAAAATTTGTTGATTAACAAAAGACTAATTATTATATTTATAAGTTAACATAACTAGAAAATCCTTTGGTTTATTAGAAGGTCATGTTTAAACACCGACCATTATTTGCATTTTGTAAGGTTATGTCAGATGGTTTATGTTGATTTTCGATCAAGAATTGCTTATTTTTTGTCCATTTCTGTTAGGAGGATGATTGTTTTTGTGAAATTTGTTATTCTAGGTTACTAGAATGGTTCTTTTAACATACAATTTACTACACAAAACTAAAATAAACTAAAATAAATGAGGTTATGTAGGAAAGTCAAACTATCACTTTGATTCATTACTTTCCCCTTAAAATTCATTTTTCCTACAATCGCCGTGAAAAGCAGGCTTTTTTTCTCTGTTTTCAAAGCCCAAAGTGTCTGTTTTATTGACAGTTAATGAACAAATTACTTTGTCACACGTTTCTCTTAGAAACGTGTGACAAAACTTGAAACCGCACTGAAGGCTAACGAAAGACTAATGTTAGTATAAAACATCAAACCAAATTTTTGTTTTTCTTTATGAAAAATAAAAAAAATCTTTGACTACTCGATTGAACAAAATGTCGGTCCTAAAATAAAATCGTATTGTCAGTATAGTAAATTTTACTACAAAATTATCTTTTTATTATATTTTTTAAAATGATTGTAGGAAAAATAAAGTGTGAAACACGTCCGCAAAGTTGTTTGTCACGCTCGAAAGGTTGCTGGCCTCCGTCCCGTCGGCCAGCAGTTTCCTTTCTCGCGTGACAAACTGGCACTTTGCGCTCTTGATACACAAATAACTATTGCAGTGTTGTCATTTTGTGGTAATATATCACATTTGGCGATACTGTGCGAAAAATAAATTGTCATAGCCTACTACGGTGTTGTCATGGATGAATATCGTCAGCTTTTCTAGTTATGTTATGTTAAAAATATATTAATTGGTCTTTTTTCAATCGATAATTTTATTTTGCACTTGGTTTCATGATAATTTTCATTCATTTTTTTGAAACTTTAATTTAGTTTTTTTTTATAAAACTCCAAATAGTTTGATGGAAAACAACTAAATTGGGGTTTTAAAAAAATGAATGAAAATTATCATGAAACCAAGTGCAAAATAAAATTGTTGATTGAAAAAGGACTGATTATTATATTTTTAACATTTTATTTAAATAATAAACACGTTTGCATTAAAGTATTACTTTATCACCACATAAATAGCACTTCGTATAAAATTTTCATATAATGTTATTTGAGGTTATGTGGAAACGTCAACTTATCACTTTAATTCGTCATTTTCCCCTTAAAATTCATTTTGCAGGGATGTGTTTGTAGATTTTCTCCATTTTGTTATATCACACAAAAAAGTCTCCACTAGTGATATAAAGGTGTTATATAGCACCACAAAATGACCACTCTGGTCAGCTTGAAACATTAATGGAAACGCATGATTATATATACATATATGATAACAAATTTTACAAATGTTTAGGTGATCACGAGATAAACTCCAAGACATTGAGGGATTACTTCACCAAACGGAATTAGCCACTCAATCCAAAATAAAACAACGTTAAGTAAATCTGATGACATAAAGATCCATTGTGTAATTTTTTTTTTAAGATAAAACTTTTAATCGGTATTATAACGGCGGTAGTCTTAAAATTGTATACTACTCGTAAATCCTCTCCATAGATTGTGCCTGCCAAATGGTATTTATCTGTATCCAATAAACTCTACTTTTTAAAATAATCTGCGGCTATTTATGAGAATCATTCAGACGTGTAATTTTAAACTATAATCCATAAATCCATAAATTCCAGAGATTACTGAAACGGCCAAAGCTATACTTAAGATTGATAAATTTTTATGGAACCGTCATTCGATTCATGAAGCTTTAAGGCCCGATTTTATGAGCGACGCTAAATAAATAAAAATCCGAGGGTGTAGATTAATCTTTAACCGAGGATTTTTTTTTTCATCTATTCTATAAACGACGATAAATAATAATTAATGCACGGTTTTATAGCAGTTTTTACAGCAGTTGTAAACACTTCTATTTGACGTTTGCCTTTTTATTTACTAAAATTTCTGTTATTTCTTCAAAAATCAAGAATTTAATTTGTTTTAATTTTAGGATGGAAGTGGAAACATCATCTTCTTCGGATTCCGACTTTATGGAAACGAGAGATCTGACCCTGTTGTTTGGTATTCGCCGACCCATAGTGTATAAAACATATAACAGTACACTGGAATTTTATTCCGATGAAGAATTTCGTTGTAGATATAGATTTGTTTATCATAATTAAAAGAGATTTGGGTCGTATATGCGAGGTCTTCCTCTTTGTGTCGAGGATCAGTTATTGATAGCATTGAGATACTAAGCTACCAACAGTTTTGAATATGTTATAGGCGATTTAGCCGGTATTAGAACATCAACCGTTTGTAGCGCCGTAAAAAAAGTAAATCAAATTCTCGATTGTAACTTTTACAAGTTCGTCAAAATGCCAACGGCGGAGGAACAGCAAAAGACTGCTGTAAAGTTTTACTTGAATAATGATATTCCAAGAGTTTTGGGGCTGATAGATGGAACGCACATTCCAATAGTTTCACCGGGTGGAGCTAACCCTGAACTTTTCCGAAATAGAAAGGAGTTGTTTTCCATAAACTGCGAGGTCGTGTGTGACGAAGATTTTAAAATAATTGACTTGACTGCTAGGTATTTATGTTCAAATCGTTGAAATGTCTGCGTAATATTAACATTTGTTTTTATTTTTAATTAAGATGGCATGAATCAGCACATGACCAAACCATTTTAAATTTTTCGTTGTTGAAAATTATATTAGAAAACGGAGAGTTTGGCAACCGATTTTTGCTTGGTGATAGTGGATATTCCAACAAAAATTACCTGTTGACTCCAATACGAAACCCCTGTACCGAGATAGAAAAATATACAATATTAAGCACAAAAGCACGAGAAATTTGGTGGAAAGATGTATTGGGGTTTGGAAACGGCGTTTTCGATCGAAAGCCACAAAAAGTCGGCTTCGCATCTCCAAAACATTAAAAATGATTGTAGCTACCGCCGTATTGCACAATATTGCAATATTAAAAAGAGAGCCACCACCATATGAACCGGAGATTGAGGTTCCTCTTATTTATAACGGACCAGTAACAACTGCCCGTAATGCGATGGAATATTTTCCTGATGACAGAACAAGAAAAATAATAATTCAAAACTTATAATCAAATTTAATTAAATATGTATTTAAATAAAATATTTCTAATTATTTTCTTTGTGTGTTTTTTTTGTTATAATATTTAATTTTTGTGTTAAGGTATTCCTGTTTTAATTTTTCAGGCTGGGGTGTTGTGGTGGGAATTGGTGACGTTGTTTCATTTAAGTTACTAAATTCCGGATTGCTCTGTATCGTTATTTCAGGTTCTAAACCTGTGTGATGGTTTTGGCCGGATTCTTGATAATCCATTAATTCGTCATCGAGCATTTCGACTTCGAAATACTCATCGATTACATCATCGTCCTGAAACAAACAAAATGTTGAAACAATGCTTTGATGAAGTGAACTAATATACATATTATAAATCACGTACTTCAAATAATACATCTGAGGAATCAATATTTTGAAGTGGGCGAACGGAAGCTTGCACAAAAGAATATAGAGGATTTGATTCACTCAATTTGACTTTGTAAGGGCCACCGCCCGTTTTGAACCTTCCACCGTTTTCTTCCGCTATTTGTTTTCTAAATTGACCTAATTTGTTTCTGAAAGTATTGCATAGCCGTGTTTGTGAAATATAAGCTATTGTAACTTTTTCCTATGTTTCATTCTTCAATATGTTAGAAACCGCGTCGGTTTTTTTACACATCAATATTTTTTTATATTTTTCTACGCGGGAGAATAAAATTTCAATTTCCGAATTTGACATTTTCTTCTTTGTTAAGTTCATTTTTAATAATTAACGTTTGAACCACATTAGAAATGTCAAAAACAAAAACAAATTTTTTTAGTCTCTGATTCAGTCACCAAAAACAGTAGATGAAACAGAGGATACAAAAAATCCGCCGATTACTTTTCTTGTTTATTGTCGTTCATAAAATGCAAACTACGATTAATCCGAGAATTAATCTTCTATCCGCGTTCATAAAATCGGTCCTAACAGATACACAATAACCGATCGTTTAATTTAAATCATAGAACACGTAGCGCCATCTATTAAACGTTGGTAGTGTTAGAAAGGTACATGTTTCTTCTTTGAACTCAGCTAAGTTCTTGCTAATCGGTTGACAGGTTACAAAAATCACACGTTTTAAAGACAGTAGTTTTTATAGTTATGTTGTAAAAACATAATGGAACAAAAGAGCAAATATTAAATTTTGTTTTAAACTCGGTAAAAAATTTGCTGAGACTTACGAATTGTTAAAAAAAAGTTTATTGGGATGATTGTATGAGTCGTACTCAAGTTTACACGTGGTTTACACGATTTAGAAATGGACGCGACGATTTAAATGATGATCCAAGACCAGCACCCGAATTCCGGATCAATGACAAATGAGAGTGAGAAAGGACTTTATGTTTTATTTCGCCTAATCTAAATAAAAATGCAACCGAATATTGAAATAAAAAATCAAGTCATTTCTCACTATCAATTGTCATCGAACCGGAATTCGGGCACTGGACGATCAAAACCATCAAAGCATGCTGAGTTAGTGGAAAAAAGTACGTGAAAACAATCGCTATCGATGCAAATTGCACTGTGAGAATTGTAGCAGAATAATTAAATTCATCTTACGCTATAATCTACACAATATTAACTGAAGATTCACGTTTTGATCCACATCAGTTAAAAGAAGATCAAAATTCACCTTAATAGACCTAAAATCACCGAATTTTTGATGAAAAAACAGATTTGTGTCATCGACCACCCTCCGTATTCGCCTGATCTATCACCGTGTGACTATTTTATATTTCCAAAACTGAAAACTGCAATGAAAGGAGCTTGTTACGATGACGTTTTCAGTCATTCAAGCAGCCGTGACACAGGTGCTAAAGAACATCCGAAAAACGGAGTTTAAAAAGTCTATGAATAAATTGGTTGATCGTTCCAAACGTTGTATGAAGTTAAATGGATCCTATTTTGAATAAATATTAGTTCTGAAACATAATACTATGCTTGTTTTACTCTACAACAAAAAAGTTCGGTTATTTTTAGATGAAACTGTGTAAGTATATTTTCTTGGGAAGCACCTACCAATCAGTTCCGTTAAGAGTATTATTGGTATAGGCTAATTTGAAACAGGTTTGGGGAAGTTTCAGCTACTATATGCCTTCATTTCAGTATGATCGGTAAAATAATTATTTTAATTTTGGTTTTTAGAGGTACCTACTGGAAGAAGTTCCTAATTGATTGATTAACTTATTTTAGGATTATTAATTACAAAAGCTTATGAATAAGAAGAATTGTGTTGTGCCAAGTATGAGCTATACTGCTAACTGTTAACCAACAGGATGTCTGTAACCGGGTCGATCTCAATCAATATTTAACCATCCTATCCTTAGGGATCCGCAAAAAGTATCGATACTTTATAGTACCGATACTTTGATTGCGATTCCAAACTTTGTACTCGATACTTTTTGTAACGATACCCAACTGGTATCGATACTTTTTGATCAAAAAACATCGATACTCTTTAATTTTAAAAATAAAAAAAGCCTTAAAATAATATGTTGTGGACGAGTTAAACCGCCGGTTTGGTGAAATCGAGAACAACCTCATTATGGTTGTTTCAACGATTCTCGATCCCCGCTTCAAAAATATTAATTTTAAAGATGCCTTATCTGGTGCCCGTGCTATTTCATCCATCAGAAAAATAACGGACGCCTCTGATATCATACCATCGTCGTCTGAATCAAATGATGAAGGAGATCAGCCAGAACAGCCCACAACCTCATACGATTTTAGAAGCCGTCACAAAAAAATTACCTCACAGCCATCGTAAAAGGCGTTCTGACAAAGACGGAGACAAAGATGGGCTGAGTTTATATTTGACGAATACAGTTTGCCCACTAAAATCGGATCCTATAATTTAGTGAGAAGAAATTGAAAATGAATTCCCTCACTTGTACCGCCTTGTCAAGATGTACCTGATAATTCCCGGTACCTCCGTACCATCAGAAAGATTGTGTAGCGGCTCACTCATGCGTGCTCCGCCACAAAGTATCACTCACATACATTGGCGTCTGAGTTAACCCCACCAGTAATGCAACGTCTTGACGCCACTCAACGTTGACATTACCATTTGTAAACACACGCATTCAACCAATGCACTACTGTCTCTTCCACATGAAGAAACAACAAAACCAAATATAATATTTCTTTTCACATCACTGCCCTCGTTCTCTCCAGCGACAACACATCGCTCGTGGTGTTGGTTGCCCACCATATTTGGTGCTGTCGGCAAAATGGTGACAAAATATGTATTAAAATAAATGTTTATAAAATAATTAAATCAAAAAAATTTATTAATTAAATAAAATTGAAATTTATTAAAATAAATAATTTATTAAGTAAAGTTCATAATTTGTTATTATTTATTTGTGAACGCAAAAATTGTTTTCTAAAGCTGGAGCGATTTTAGCACAAACCGAAACCGACTTATGGCTGACAGGGTGGACAAACTTCTCTCTCTCTCAAAATTACTAATTATTATTTGTTTTGTGTTTCTTTTGTGTAGCAAACACCCGGCGTCAAAATTCAATATTTTAATCAATCAATATTATAAATAAATATTTCGTATATTCATGTTTTTAAGATCGATCAAATTTTGTTCAATTTTTTTACTTAATTCACATTTTTTAACATTTAATACATTTTCTTGGTAGTAACGATTTTGGTGTAAAAATTAATTTTTACACGTAGAAATCGGAAAACTAGTTGGCTGGATTAGCCAACTGTCAATAAAACATAAGTATCGCACTGTAGTGCTACTTAGACAGCTATTTTACGATTAACGTATTATTACTCATCTCCATGTCATTAATTGACAATACCTTTGGTGTTGGCAAAAATTTCAGTGTGATACCTGTAGAAACATTATCGCTGAGATCAAACAATTTCAACATGAGAAACGGATTTTATCAAGCAACTTAATTCTAGTTCATTATTGAGAATATATTAAGAACAACCTGGCGGTTGTAATTTACTTAAAAAATGGTCGACTAAGTAAAAAAAACTCAATAAAACCTAGCATCACAAACTACAGTGTTTTATGAACTTCGAGGCCTGAGGCCTGACTAAAAAATATTAAATCTTACTTTAGTATTGTTTTGTAACAATAATGATCTAGAGTCTAAACGTTGTATCTCACGACAAAATAGACATAATTCACACGGCGGTTTTCGTCATTTGCAGTGTCGAATTGACACATAGCAGGTGTATCGCGAATTAAAAAATTTTTGGTTTGAAAATTTTGACTTCTTTTAAACGGATCCCTAACGGAGAATTTTTGACGGAAATTTACCGCGAAAACGATGTTGTTCAGAACTTCACCGGTGTAGGATTTTTTGATACTGCCCCTGGTTTCTCTTCTATTTAGTTTAACACAGCTGTTATTGGCAATAACACAATTCAATAAAAGCCTCCAGAGTAGTTCATTTATGAACGAATCATTACGCATTACAGTTATTTAAAACATTTACGATGCCAGAATGTGAGGAATTTTTTTTCGCTTTAGACAATTATTTTTGATTCAAAATTATTTGAATATAGTTTTGAAGAGTCAGACGAGTATAATAGTCACACATAACCTAATTTATAGATGGAACATCTTCAAATTTGAATTTTCATATAAAATATATAAGCACAATCGCTCCTATAATAGATATTTTTATAATATTAAAGCGGCTAGTAAAGCAATTGGGTCTTGTTTATGTCTCTCATAGGAATTACCAAATCTGATACTCTTACCTAATATTCATTGACTAATCTGAGATTACTAATCGCTCTAACTGGTATTTCTTAAAAATTATTTCTACACGGTAAATAAAAATTTACTAGATGTGAGCATACTAGACAATCTAGTTGAATCAAGTAAAATTAAAAATACTAGATTTCTGGTTGTAATAATATCTGGTGATTTCACTTGAAATAGAAATGTGTAGCACTGGAAATCAAGTAAGCAAACCTACTTGATTTTACGACTGGAATTCTGGTAAAATTATGAGAAATACAATTTTTTAATTAGATTTCAAGTAAAATCGAATACTAGATTTTCTTGCAAAACTATTAGATTTCCGGCAATTATTCTACTAAAGTTCTAGTAAAATAACCGGAAAAAAACTGTATGCTTTAGCAGAATTCCAGTTAATCCTACGTCATCATTTTGTTCTATAGCTTATCCCTTGATTTCACTAGATTGCTGTCTAAACAAATTTCAAATAATAAAAAATCGTTTTTGGATTTTATTTTCAATAATTAATATTTTTTATTTCAACAAGTCAAATACATCAAAAACAACAAAGCTTTAAAATAGTTGTTGCGAATATTCTGCACACAATTTAGAATATAATTTCGACGCACAAGGCATCGGAATTATGACTGTAATTTTAAAAAAATTAACTTTCATGAAATTGTAGAAATATAAACAATTTCGAGGAAATTTCAACCCAAAAACATAAAAAATTTTAAAGAGTGGTCGAAGATGCACAAAAAAGTTGTGGGCTACATGAAATTGACTAAGCATCTATTATTAAGTGGAAGATTCCTTCATGGATCAACTCATTCTCCGATAAACATGTCAGGTACGGCTGCAAATGCTTACTTTTTGGGTGAGATCTTTTATTGATTCATCTACCTGCAAAAATTTTGGTTTAGTAAAAAGAGTAATTAAATGAGCTATATATCAACATTTTAACGTTGGGTTTCTTATGTTGGCTCTTTTTGTAGAATACTAAATTGATTTGAGCCACGCAGATTTGATTCATAGTTTTTTCCCATTTTTCGACTTTTCGAGTCATCGTAGGGGTGACAATTTTATTAGTAAATTAAATTATGATTAAAATGGACTACAATAAAAATACTTAGTACATAACTTTCGTTACCTGTCAACTAATGAACGTGGAAGTACATTTGAATTTTATACCTTGTGCTTTATCGTACTTTGTATGTATAATAAATGTAATTATATTTTATAAAGTAGTATTAGTATTTGAGAGTAGCACTATAGTACTATAGAAATGTACAAGGTATAAAATTCAAATGTACTTCCACGTTCATTAGTTGACAGGTACCGAAAGATTGTAACGTCCATTTGGTTTAATAAAAAAATTTTCACCCTAGTGATGACTCGTGAAGTCGAGAATTGGAACAAAATGATCAATGGAATCTGCATGATTTGAATTAGTTTGGTATTCTGTAAAAAAGCCAACGTTCAAATTTTTAAGTGTAAAAAGACTATTAAAAATCATATATTAATTAGAAACATATCAATAAATAATGAAGTACCTTTGCCCAAATGCACACGCTGGACATGCAGCAGTGGTTTTAAGTGTGGTGTTGCTCGATATCGGGGGTTTAATGGTTAGAAGTGTTCTTAGATAATCTAAAGCGCAATATATTCTTGGATTATGTATCGTACTATTTATTCAAAATCATTCTAAGTCATAAACATCGTTTTACGGTAGAAGGCTTTGAAGTTGGAAAATTTTAAGCCGGGGCCGTACGATTGCAAATAATACACGAATATGATGCTATTTGTGAAATGACAAATCGTGTGGACAGAAAACAAATACAAATATACATATTTGTGCTCTATTCGCTATACAGACGATCGTAGTAGACAAGCAAATTCATATTTGCCCAATATTTGTCCAATATCGCAAACGTCATATTCGTTTTACATTTGCAATGGTCTGGCCGTGGCTTTAAAAAAAATGGGGTAAATTGTTTTGTTCAAAGTTAGATAGCTTGTTTTCGAGGCCATGTAGAAGAAAACTAGTTAGACACATCGATAAAGCTGCTTTCACAAATTGCAAAAACCCACTGACTAGACTTATAGTCTTTTTGTAGGGATGTTGCGATATACGTATAAACCCAGCATTTCAAATAAAGCCAATGGAGCGGTTCTCTATGTCATTCCCGTGTTTCTCCACGAGACCAAACTCAAAATTAGTCTGAAATGATAATAATTGAAAGTTAATCAGAAAATAATTTAATGTACATATTTATCAAAACTTACATATTCACTCTTGAAATCGTTTAGTTTGTGAAAATTTTGGAAGAGTTCCGTTGCGGAGGTCAAATTTAATCGCAAAATCTGCCGCCGACCAAATGTTTCCTTCAACAGTCCGATGATTATTGTTTTATTTTCCTCTGTTGCCTCTATTTGGTCTAGGTCTCTAATATGATTGGGCGTATCTTTCGTTAAAGAAACTTGCCGCCATTTACATACAGGGCAAGCATTTCAAATAAATAACAAATATCCCAAAATACAAACTATTTATGTATATATATTCAATTTTAATATTAATGTTTTCGTCGCACTAAAACCCGTAAATCTATATAGTTACTGATTGTAACACACTGAAACCTGTTTTTCGGCGGTATAGCTAGGGACCGCATAACAAAAATGGACAAAAAAAATCCGAAGATTTACAAGTATGTATCATATTACATACGTAATATGATAATCATATTAATTTGTACATTTAGGCATTTTTTGTATGTTGGTGGACATTTTTTTCCATCCGTGTATAAAAAAATATGATCAACCGAATAACCGCATAAAAAAATCGCACAAAAACGGACCGCACAAAAACAGGTTTCATTTTATTTTGTATAACGAAAACTATTTTCCTTATTATGCGTTTCTGGATTTAGTTTTAATTATTTTTTTAAAATTTTATTGATAAAGTTTATTTTAGCTATCGATTGGAATCAAAAACTAAATTTGCCACAAAATGTAGTTATGAAAAATATGTTAAAATTTGTACAGCAAAAAATATTAAAACCACGTGTTTATGTCAATCGGATTTGCTTGATGTAATTATTTTAATATCCACATTATACACTTATTTTATATTAGCACTCACACTTTATATACTTATATTTTTATTTTTTTCACCTGTTTTTCTTTACACCTTACCACAGCACGAAATTTAACTTATTACTGATACTAACTATGACGTTGAAAATGAAATTAATGTGCCAGCAAACGACTAAATTTACTAGAATTCCAGTAATATTCTAATATACATAAGTTAAAATTGACTGGAATATTACTAGAATCTGTTTAATTTACTAGAAATTCCTTGTTCATGCAAACAGGAATTATCTTGTAATTAATTTAATTTAACTAGATTTCAAGTAACCACATTAAAAAATAAATCGCTGCAAAAATGCAACTAGAATTCTAGTAATTTTTATTTTTACTGGAAATCTGGTAAACAAATTTACGTGATTTTCATTTAATTTACTAGATATTCCCTTTTATATAGTAAAACTAACCATCTAGTATTTTTCTAGTAATTTGTTGTGCTAGATAATCACTAGAATTCCAGTATAATTAAAAATATTACTGGAAATTAACTAGAAACTAGTCAAAATCTGGTTTTTATTGCAATTTCACTAGAAATCGGTTAAATCTATTTTTAAATTTAACTAGAAAATTCATTTTTCTTGATTTTTAACTAGAAATTCACTGGATTTTCACTTGAATTTGCAAAACCAGATAATCAAGTAGGCAATTACCAGATTTTGTAACGAGCGTGTAAATTTCCGCCACAAAATAGGTGATTATCTTAAATATTACCAAGAGACATGATCATAATATTTCATAACACAAGCCGCAATGTAAAACCAAACCAACCTGTAACAAATCACATCGTTTACGAATAAGGATATACCTTAACAGTTTAAGAAATTTAAAAAAACAACTACGCATAACATAAATTACATTTACTTAAAAAATGACCTATCCTTGAAATTAACGACATTTTATAGTATCTTTGTCCAATAAAAATGACTTTTACCGTATAATAAAAAACATCCTATATTCGCAAAAAACTCCAACTGATTTAGCAAAAATAATAATAAATTTGTATAAAAGAAAAAAAAACAGCCTCCACAGGTAATTTATCACTGGTTTGCAAAAAAAGAAAAATAAACAATAAAAATAGTTTTTTGCTTGCATGCATAAAAAACGATCACCAAAGATAAAGGGGTTGTTAGTTTCTTGTCCTTGTAGTTTTAGTTTATTACCATTTTTTTTTTGGTTTTTTGCACAAATGGTTCTTGCCGCATAATTGCTAAACACGCCGTAGAAAATGTTTATTTTTTTTAAATACAGGTGTCATTTTAAAGGACGGCATGAAAAAGTGTTTATTTAAAAATATAATCCAACTGTTAATTGTAATTTATCCGAGTTGTATTTAACATTAATAAATTGAAAATTTCTTTTTAATTAATTAATTGGAATTATTAATTCGGGTTTATTGTGCTGGTATTTTTAAAACTATGGTTTTAATTAAAACTACATAAATGCAGTCGTAAAAACTAAAAACGATATACTTTGATGTCGGTTCATTTAATTTATAAAGTTGTGTTAATTAAGAGTTCATTTCACACAATGATTTGTTAAGGTTAATTAACCGATTATTCTGTCTTAAGGCTGTATGTTTAAATAAACATAATATGTGTTTTCGTTATTTTTAAATGTAATTCAATTAATTTTCGTATGGATAAAATCATGAAGTTATACCTTTGAATTTAGCGTATACACTATACTACGTGACATTTTATAGTTGATGACGTTCTAACGCTTTTTATTTTAACGATCTACCTTACAAATCAACCAATTTCCTCCTCTCAAAATAATTCCTCTAATTATTTAATAAAATCTTCTAAATAATATAAAGCCTTCATCTTCGGTCTTTTAAATTTTGCTAAATATATTGAACGACGTTTAGTGACCTATTTATGTGATCTGTTGGAAAAAATACTCCCACTTCATTTTTTTGTTTTCATACGTATATAAGTGGTTCACATAACTCTTACTGTCGAGTAGCTGGTAACATAATTTTAAAATCCGCCTCTTTAGTTACCATTTGTAGTGTTGACTGATGCCACATATTTCTACTTGTCATCTGTAAAAAGCATTAAAATGATCTTAGGATAGGTTGCATATTGAATTGAAAAAATTGTTAATTGATGAAATTTGCTACACAGGAACAGAGCTGTGTGAATGTGACGGAGAAAAAATTTGTAATGGTATTTGGCTGTATTAATATTATTCGGTAATACAACCTACACAGTTCATTCTGTATATATATGTTTATAGAATGTAAATTCTGGTACAATCAGTCCAGTCAGTGGCTGATCGTCGCCCCCAAACCAATTTTTTGTATCAATTTTTTAAAAATCAAATACATAACAAATTTCGAGGCTTATTACTGTTCTGGTATTTTAATTCGAAATGTTTTAATTTTTCAAATTATTCAGACTTCGGCCAGGTTTAGTCGTTTCGTTTTTGACCTGGTCACCCCACTTGAGGCTAAAACTGATTGCGTAAGTGGTACAGTGTGTCACTTTCAGGATATGATTAGGAATTGGTAAGTGTTTTCAATCCTTCGGTGATATCATGTTAGCATTTAATTTTAATTTTGGCAAACTAAAGATCGGTATGCGATGATGTTTATCTTAAATTAATATTATATTTAAAACAACAACAAAACAGCGTATTTTTGAGTTTTGAAAGCATACATTCAGGCAAATTTATTTTACAATGAAAATCGTTCAGATCAGATATTTAAATTTGATGCTAAATTAAAAAAACAAAAAATTTACCAAGATTTTGATTGTTTGGGTTTTCACAAGGCCAATTCCCTTAAACTTAATAACGGCTCAAAAGTTTAACAATCTATTAAATGAGACAGTGTGAGAATTGAAAAATTTAATCTTATCCATGGCTAAGAAAGTCGAATTAACAAAATATTCTTCTATTAGCAAACGCCTCATCTTGATTTTCTATGAGGTTACTTTAATCATGCACATCCTCCCAAATTTCTTATTAGGTTTACCTATTTAAATATCGATTATTCGAAAAATTTAATCAATTATGAAACTTAAGCGGATATGCCTGTTTAAAGTAGACCATAAGCCTATCAGAAAATCATGTTTTCCGTTAAAAGAGAATTTTTATATGTCGATTTTCTGATACATCAATAAGATTTAAGTTGTAAATTGTGAAACAGTGTCGATTAACAGGCTAATCTTCAAGCTGTTATTTAATTTAAGGGGATTGTGAAAGCCTAAATAATTTAAATCTTGATAAAATTTATATGTTTAGATTTTTTTTTTTAAATTTAGCATTAAGTTCAAATATTTGATTTGAATGAATTTCCTGGGTATAAACGCATTTTTGTTGTTATTTAATCTAATATATTAATTTAAGATAAACTTCAATCGCATAGATTTCCGGAAAGGCGATGTTGTTTACTTACAAATTATTCAAAAATCCACAGCTGTTCTCGATTTAAAAGTCGATCTAGGGAGCTATGAGCTTGTCTTGTGGATCTGACATATTTTTTACGATGTTCCAACAACTCCTTCAATTCGAAGATAATGATAAATAGGTGATCATCGTACCTCCGGATATGGGACTGAGCCACCTCCACTTTGGTATCGTTCAGAGAGGCCATTTAACAAATCAATCTGCAAGATCAGAACCACTGAAAAGTTGATGATGAAATAGCTATTTAACGATATTAGGCATGCATGCAGTTTGTTTTCGTTAAATTCTACGTATACACATAAAAACTGAAACTCCCATTTCGTTTGCTAGAACAGCCGACAACGAACAAAATGCGGGCTTCTGAAATATTAATGTGTCCACAACTTTTCAGAGAATTCCAAAGCTATTGGCGAGTAATCGGTATAGAATCTGATTGTATTCCCTTTTAAGGAATATGTAGACAATGGTGTAGGTAATGTAATAAACAGTAAACGTTTAACGTCAATTCCGATATTCCCTTTCCCTCTCAGTAAGCTGTTTTACTTGTCTATGTCAATAATAATGTTTTCCGTCTATTTGGAAGACAACTAATTTATATTCCATGTTAGCATATTTCTATATAGAAGGAAAACCACATTTGGACATCGATTAATAAATATAAAAATAGTTTGCTGAGAGGAGGCGGAGAATACCATCGGAATTGATATTCTATGACTATTATTTATCCTATTCTCTACACCATTGTCAACGCATTTTGAGTTTCTTTATTTGACTAAATCTTTGCACCGTTTAGAAAGCAGACGATGCTTGATTCGAATGATCGGTTGCTTAATATCAAATTCGCAAAAAAGTTTTGCGAGACGTCCTTCCAGGTTACAATTACCATTATATTATATCAGAGAAATAAAGATAACGGTAATATTAGAGAAGTAACCATACCAATGAGTTTTTCAATATCGAATTCAATAAATTATGGTGATAATTATTCTGACTTTTACTAACCCGAATCTAAACCATCTATGGTTCATAGATTTATTCATATTTTTGTGAATCCGAGTCTCCATACCTATCATATTCAGGTACGAGTTTAAAATTATTTTGACCTAAAATACCGCTACAATGAATCTAATTACAATCTATTGCACGCAAGGGGGTGAAGAAAATAATTTTAAATAATTTCGAAACCCTAGAGGGGTTATTTTTAAGTAAATAAACAATAATTTTAGTTTTTTTTAAACCCGCACCAGAACATGATGAGCTCAATATATTTTGGATCACTGAACCTCCATCTTAACCTGAATCCAAAATTGGTAGGTTTTGGTGTAGTTACTAAGCTTATAAAATTTACATAGACTACAACACAAACTTCTTGAAATTAATCAAAAATTGATCAGCTCAAAAAATTTCAAAAACAAAAATTTGTAATTTTCTGCTATTTACAATAAAAATTTTCAACATTTTCAGATCATTTTAACGCCATTTTTTGCGTTAGACTTGAAAACAAAACAAAGTTTAAATTCAAATTTGAGTAAAATAAATTTTTGTGGTTTACCAGTTAGTAAAGTGATGTTAACCGTGAGAGATCCTGAGTGGATAATCAAAATATTTTGTTTGTTATACAATTTTTTATTTCTTAAATAAATATTTCTAATTTGTTATATTGACTATTTGATTTTGATTTCTTTACACTGTTTAGTTTACAAACTTAAATGCAATTAAATGCGAGTTACAAGCACTTGCGTATGAAATTGAGATGGTCAGGTTCAGCTGTCATTTGTCATTTGTCAGGTTCAGCTGTCATTTCATTATTAAATCAAACAACCATAATAAGTACGAAAATTGCAAAATAAATTGAATTTAAATTAAATTAATCACACATTTGACTTAAACACATTTTTTGACATAAATATTATTAACTGATGTAAGTATTTAACCGTACTAACATGATTTAAACTACAAATTCAATAATATTTTTAATTTATTTTTAGATTCTACTAATGACAAGCTGCTTTATTTATTTAATTCAGGCCACCAGCTCTTGGATCATCGGTTTCTTTTACAGTCAGTTTGATGGTGAATCGTGAACATTCAATTGGTTGTATGTCAAGACTCAACTTAAACTTACAGGATGTTGTACCAAGCGAACAACGAGCCGCTTACGATCGGTCGTTAGCAGGCATTGCCAAAGTACAATGGGTGGTGTGCTTTATTTAGCCATGCTCAAGAAATCACTTAACAATAATTGCATTAGTTTAATAAACATTAGTTAAAAGAAAAAGCTAAATAAGCATTTGTTATCAACTTGCATGGAACTACTTATAAAAGATTTTTAAGGCAGAAATTGGTTGATTTTGGGACGATGTTAATAAAAAGTTTAAAAAACGATTCAAAACCTCTTAAAATACTTGTAAATTGGTTTAATATATTATTTATACTTCAAATAACAAAATATATCACAAGCAGGTATTTTCGAATATTTCACACTAATCGAATATCATAGTTTATGTATAAAATATTTTAGTTTCAAAGCCAGAGAAGGTAGATGTTTTAATTTGTAACAGAGCTTAACAAATTTAAATAAAAACTTTAGATTATTTGTGGCTAAAAAATGAACAAAAATTAGGCCTTAAAGAGAGTAAATAAGAAATTCAGCGGATTGGTTCCACTCAAAATCAATTTGAAACTTGTATGTGGTTTTTAATGTGCAGTCAACAAAATACTAAAATAAAAATGTTTTATAATCAAAAATACATTCTTTAATATAAACTGAAAATGGTAAATTATTTAACAGAAACTATACATTTTTTAATTTCCACAAATTATATCGTAAGTTACATAAATTCTACAAATTTTTCAGAATTTCAAAAATGATCATAGTCATTTTCTGGGAAACCTATAAATTAGATACATTCTATAAATCACAACCAATTCTCTAAATTTGTCAATCCTGTCATTGTACCTATATAAGCTCTATAAAATTTTTAAATGCCTCAAATTCCACAAATTTTAGTTATTCAAAAATTTTATAATCTCTATAAATTTATAAATCCTTTAAATTATACAAATAAAAATTCTCTAAATTCAAAATCATATAAATTCTTAAATTTTGATAAATTTTTTAAATGCTATAAATTGTAGAAATTTTTTAAATTCTTCAAAATTTTCTCAAACTATAAAATTTAGAGAATTTATGGTGTTTGTAGAACAAATTTGATTTAAAGGATTTAAGGAGTTTATTGAATTTTCAAAATTAATATAATTTACAGAATTTATAAAATATTGATAAAATTTATAGAATTGTTTAAATCCTATAAATACTATAAAACTTATAAATTTTGTAAATTCTACAAATTGTTTTTTAAATATTTTGAATTTAATAAATTCTTTTAATTTTATAAATTCAACAAATCTTATAAAATTTCCCAGTTTCATAAATAGTGTCAAGTCTGTAGTTCTATAAATTTCACAAGCTAAAATTTTACTTATACTAAAAATAAATAGTTTCTATAATTTCTAGAAATTCCATTATTTTATAAATTCAATAAAAACTTTAAATTTTTTAGCTTCTACATTCGATAAATTGTAAAATTTTTTAAAATTCTATATACATATTCTTCAAATTCTATACATTTTATAAAATCTAATATGTTTATAAATTCCATACGTTCTATAAAATTTATCAATTATTTAAATTCTACTGTCTTTAAAAAAAATCTAAAATTTTATAAATTATATAAATTTTATAAAAGTTCAAAATTTTGTAGATTTTATAAGTTTTATAAATTGTTTCAGTAAGTAAATTCTATAAAGTCTACAAACTCAAATTTTGCTTATCCAAAAAGTCAACAATTTCAATAAATTCTTTAATTCCACAATTTCGATAAATTTTATACACTAAATTCCTTAAGTTCTATGAATTAAACAAATTGTAAATTCTATAAATTGTTTGAAGTCCAAACAGTCTAAAAATTCAGTAGTTTCTCTAAACTCAACAAAAAATTCTATAAATTCTGTAAATGCAATAAATTTTTGAACTCGATAAATATTATAAATTGGAAATTTTTGTGAATTTTATATACCATATTCTTAAAATTTTGTAGATTCTATGAGTTTTACAAATGTTTTAACTCACTTCTAAAAATTCTACAAGCTCAAATTTATTTCTAAAAATTCTTTAATTTCTATAAATTTTATAAATTCTTTGAATTCCACAAATTTTATAATTTTCGATAAATCTTACAAATTTTAGTAATTATCTATCGAATTTTCTGTATAGTTTCTACTCTAAAAATAACTTCACTATCAAATTTTAATCCAACTTAATAGCCCATTTGGCCATAGAGACTTACAGGGTAATAGTAATTTGAAATACTACTCAAAAAAAATCGGAATCGGTTTGCAAAAGTTCCTATTCGAGTATTTAGTGGTGGAACTCAATTCGGGGTACATAAAGCCTGAGTATACAGATGTTTAAATCAGTTTTGTGCCAAGTCGTGAAAACTATTCATTTGTATCCTTATTATGACAACAAAATGAGTGAAATGCCGTGCGCAACTGCTGTTACAACTTAAAGTTAATATTCGCTATTTTCATTTAATTCTAATTATTAAACAATATATTTTCAGATTCATTTCAGACCAATGTGAGGTGTGCACATCTAAGAAGTTGATAGTTAGTAGCACAATACATTCCTAATCTTAAACATAAAATACAAAAGCTTCTTTCAGAAAACAAAATACATCAATTCTATAATCTATGGTATAAGTTCAGAATTTCTTGTCTTAAAACGTTTAACTCAATTATATGTTACGTACTAATAAATGTATATACGTATACTTAAAAATACGTTCTCCTGCAATTCTGAAACTCATATTAGAAGTGTTAACTTAAACAATAAACGTATAAAGTACCTGTTTTCCTAAAGTACCTAAAGTACCTGAATACAAATCCTTACCGACCACTTCGTCCAAATCGCGTTCTCTTTGATGAAATCAATCAACATCTTACATATTGTAACGTTTTTCTCTGAATGTTGAACCTCTCCTTGATTCTCAAAACATCCGTACATGGAGCAATGCACAATCACACACTCTCACACAATTCACATTTCACTCACTCAGTTGAAATTTAATTTATTTGTAAATTAACAATAAAAATTTTATTTTTAATTGCATCACGACTATATACTTACTAGTGATTTTGTACTAAAAACCACATTACAGAGCTGCCTCATCTAATTATCAAAGATGAAGAAACCCTTGAGAGGATGAGAATATACCAAACTCATCTTGTCAATAAATTATTGTAAAAATTTATGAACAGTAGATAAAAAAAAGAAATAAAGAGTGAAAGTAAAATAAAGTTATGAAGGCTGATTTATGAAGTTTATTAAATTTGTGAATTTAGTTAACGCTAACAGAGCTGACAAGATGAATTATTAGATTTTCGTAAATCAACCATATGTAAACTTTAAACTTTTAATATGCCTGAAATAATAGGATCGAACTAAAGCTTACATAAACAATATAGAAAATGTCTACATTTAACTTTCATACTTACGTTTCATATAGGAAAAATATCAGTGTGATCAAAACATAAAATGAATTTCCTTGTTTTATAAGCCATTAAACAAATTCATACGACTATATGTGTTCTTAAACCATTTGAACTTTGTGTAAATGCAGAGGAATATTATTATTGTACCAATAAATTTCATGCATTTTCTATTATATGTACATATAGTGTAGATAGAGCACAGTATTTGTATATAAATACCAGCAAAACCAAAACCGAAGTAAAATGGAAAATTATAGTGAAAAGTATAAAAATCGTTTTTGTCTCTGTTATTTGTATATTATTTGGTCGTTATCAGATTTTATAGGCATTCGGATGGGTATTTTTCTATAAACAGTAAACGAACATGTATATAGCTGAGAACAAAACAAAAAACTACAATTCATTGCTTAGCCATTGAATTAAACTTTATTGCAAATTACATTTCGTTTTCTCTCTGCATATGTACTCATACATGTACGTACAACACATTGTCTCATGTCCATTTATTTATTTATCTCTAAAACTATATATCCAGTGTTGTTCAAAAAAAAAAAAACTGAGTATTATATGTGCTGTATGTCCACATTCTGTATTACAAATTCATCTCTGTATGTATAACAGTATTCAAAATTTTCTTTGCAAAAATTTATTTTGTTTTTTCAAAATAATTCATTCTACTTGAATTTCCATTCCATTTTATTATGCTTTGTGTTGGGTTGTTGTCATTACAATTTTGCACGTCTATTTGTTCTATTGTTACATAACATGATAATTTTCTAGTCAAAATTAAAAAATACAATTCAAATAACTTTAGAAAAATAAAAGATATTTAGCATATATGTACATGTATCCGCATATGCTCGTATGTTGTTTGTGTGATTGTTCGGTTTTTAAGTTTTCCAATTGTGTACATATTTGGGTAATTTAGTGGAAGTTCTTAATAGTTAGAACGTTTTGTTAGTATTATGTATATGATAAATTAGATAGCACAAGCCAACACAACTTCTAAAGTACTAATTCTGGTTTCGCAATTACATATTTTTGAAAATCAAAATAAAAATTAATCAGTTCTTAATGAATAAGCCAAACACCAAAATTATTTAAATTTTAATCTATAAAACAAGTTGTAAATTAAGAGCTCAGTACAACAAAAAGATTTCATATCAGCAATTTCGCATCCTTTGCTACTTCAAGTTCACCAAACCACTAATCCAGTCCCAATTAAACAAAATACAAGATTTATAATACCAAACGATTAGCTCAATTCTCGTTCTGGAAAAAGTACAATGAAAAAATTTTCAGTGAGAAATAAGCATTTCCCATTCATGTTCCGTGAAAAGGAATAAATGATGTCAAAATGTTTGCAAATGTAGAAATTTCTTCCTCAATCGTTTTGGCCGTGAGAATATAATTCACTATAAAATTAAATTATTAGTAAACATATTAAAACATATTCAATTTATTTAAGAAAAACCTCCAAATGATTAGGTTGGTTTAGTTTAAATGACATTTTTCCATTTTTAGAAATGAAAAAATTCAAGAAATTTAAACTAGTGTATCTCAGCCGAAGGTATTTTTTATTTATTTATTATTTATTTACCAACTTTAAAAAAAAAAATTTGTTACAATTTTAAAATATTCTACATTACAATATTACAAAAAAAAAAACTTTACCAAAAATTAGAAAGAAAATCTGACATAAAAACCTTAAATGCATCTCTTGACAAATTAAAATCAAAAATCGACCGTACTTTATTAAAAGCAACCGAGACATTATAAACAGGTTCATTCATAGCTAAATTACTCCTCCGTATTGGTAATTTAAGAACAAACTCCCCACTCGATCGTAGCACACGTGTTGGAACGGAAATAGAAAATAAATCGAGAATCTCATTACAATCAATTCTACAAACGAGGAGATCACGGATAAAAGTGGCACACGTCGCAGTTCTACGAATAGAGAGCGAGGTTCCAATTTTAATATTTTACATCGTCCCCTATAAGGAGAAAGAATATAATTGGGAAGATTATTGTCCCTGTGATCAAATCTTTGAAGGTTTTTACTTTCTCAATTCTATGGTCTTTGAGAAAAAATTCGTAGTCAAAGTTCAAAACATTTCTTCTACGGGAAAATCGCATTGTTTTACACATCTTAGTATTCAATAATAAATTTTGGTAAGTACACCAATTCGTAAAATCCGATAA
Organism: Tipula vernalis; assembly: GCA_958295665.1. Lineage (NCBI taxonomy): Eukaryota > Metazoa > Arthropoda > Insecta > Diptera > Tipulidae > Tipula > Tipula vernalis. Next base: position 313,754,840 of record OY282558.1, on the reverse strand, counting down.
ATCCGACTGTAGCTCCTCTGCATCCTGAATATTCGAAATACTCGTAGTTTTAAAAATTTTAATATCATCAGCATATATAAGAATCTCAGAATACCTAATACACTGAAAATAATTTACTACGTTTTATTTACGAATGGCGTTCGTTAACCACAATTCGTGCTATTAATGTAAAAATTGTTATTTTTACGTAAAAAAAACGAAATATAGAAAAAATCATAAAAATGTATGCATTAATACTAAGAATCATAGTTCGTAAACTAAAAAATTGTTAAGTTTATTGTACTACACATAAAATACAATCACAAATTGTTTGCGCATTAGTGCAACTTGCATTGTTTTATTAAATAATTACATTTGTGAACAATTCATAACATTTATGAATAAGATTATGTACGAAAGTATATGTTAAATACTTATTGTTCGTCGTATTAACGAATCTGGCACTAAAATACATGAATATTATATTTTGGCTCTTAAATGTGTATTGAGTGCGTATGTTTTAGAAATTTCCTTTTATAATCTCCGTCTCCAATTAAGATTTTCATCACCATAAATAAAATGTTTAAGTTAGGCAGAAGTGCTTACTGAAATGTGTCTTACGAATTTATTTTGTTTAATTTGTGATGAATAAGAATATAATCAAATTAATAAAATAAATTTTAATGTTTAATGTATTTTAATAAATTTTTGTGTGTTGAAATTCAGGTAAAAATGGTATTTTATTTAATTTGTGATGAATCTGTGTTGTACGCTTAAGTATTTTCCTTTTGACCGCGACCTTGTCGAAATTCTCATTACATTAAATTAAAATGAGAACATTTTTGTGCGGAAAACACTATTTCATAATATAAATATTGTATAAATTTATAAGTTATGTTATATACGGGACAAGAAATTTATTGTGTTAATAATATTTTTACTTTTTTATTGTTGCTTGCAAAAAAATGTCAAATATCGATGAGCAAGGAGGACTTCACGAGCCACTATCCACCCTATAAATGTTGTTCAGCCTGTAAGTTCAGCACATGGAGAAGGCCAGTCATTAAAACCGCTTATATGTATGATTTAATATGACGTAACATTTCAATATAGTTACGAACAATTTCATGTTATCTTTAATTTCTTACGTTAACAATAAGAATTTGTTCATGCAGCAATGCTTATAACTGCATTAAAATTATAAAATTTTTCGTATCTTATATGAATCAATTCATAAATAATACAACGAGAGTAGTCAAACATAAAATAAATTTTTTTATGTGTTTCACCATATTAACGTATGATTTTCGTACTATTAAAGAAGGGTCGTATCGGCTCAGATTTAACGAATTTTTCTTACTATTAATGTATTTTTTGTCTGCATTGATGTAGGATTTTTTTCAGTGTACAGTTAATCACATCATTAATAAAAAGAATGAATAAAAGGGAGTCCAAATGGCTTCCCTGGGGAACTCCTGACGTAACATGAATCCATCTAGACATGTAATTCCCTATCTTAACGATTTGAGTTCTGTCATCTAAGTACGACTTGATCCACCTAATAGGTAAACTATTACAATCCAAAGACTCCAATTTAAGGAATAGTAGTTTGTGATCAATTTTGCCAAAGGCCTTGCTAAAATCTGAATAAACAACCTGTACATCCATCCCCAATTCAAAAGCCGTTGAAATATAATTGGTCAATAAAAATAATTTCGCGACACTTGATCTTCCAGGAAGGAATCCATGTTGCTTAGAAAAAATAAACCTACGAGTATAAAAAAAAATAAAATATTTGACTAATTTTTCAAAGAAGCTTCGGCAAAACGGATAAGATACTGATGGCTCGATAATTAGTAATATCACTTCTGGAACTTTGACTTAAATATTGGTTTAATTAAAGAGCATTTCCAAAAGTTCGGGAAGCATCCATGTCGAAGGTTTTTGTTAAAAAGAACTGTGATTGGAAAAGCGACAGCTTGTGGTATATGCTCGATGCTCCAGCTAAATCGTCACACGTCTCGACAATAACTTCTTGATCCTACGGCAAAAATACTAAGTCCAAAACATTCCTACACTTGTTCTTGACGTCCATACATTGTTTGAGACCCATTGAAAGTAATCCGCTCATGAAGTTATCATAATTCACATTCAAGTTCAACGGAGTTAAACAATCATTAACTGGAAGCCATTTAACATTTGGTAAATTGAAATCACCCAATACATAAACGACCCTCTGGTTGCAAAATGGGTGCTATGCTAGACTTGATAATATCAATGAATTTATCATACACCCCAAAATTAGAATCGCATGGAATATACATGACAGAAACGATTAGTGAAAACGCATGATAACTGATTCTTACTGCGATTATATCCAAGTCGCAATCCGTCAATATTAAAGGTACAGATGAAAATTTATCCGCAACAGCAATTAGCACACCTCCACCTTTCTCGTATGTGTCTTTAAGAAGATGCCTCTCTCGACGATGAACAATGTACGATGCCGGAAAATATTCTTTCGTCTTAAAATTAGATGTTAGCCAAGACTCCGCTATACAGACCACTTCATATTCATCCTCTGGTAAAGATAAAAATAGAGTCTTTGATTTAGAGCGAATACCGCCTGCGTTATTGATTGATTGATTGATTTCGATGTACGATCAAGCATTAAGCAAGTCTCCCGTATTATAAATGCGAATACCACATGTTACATATACAAACAACACAACACACCATTTCTTTATGAAGCCCAAAACTCCGTAAAGAAAGGCGCCACATCGATAACCACATAAGTCTTAATAGTGTGATATCTGCCCCTGGCCAGGCCGCCGTCGTACACCATTAATTTTACATATAACAAGATCGAGGGATGGGAAAAGAATGTTAGCAACAAAGACTCAACCCGGTTCCAGACACCTAACTAGTTGATAGTTAGTAAATTTGTTTGTAATATATTTTTTAGTAATTTATTTAGCACAAGACAATACAATTTAAAGTTCATCTATAGATGAGCTTTAACATCTACTGCTCCAACCTGTAAGAACACACAATGACAACACAAATTTTTCTGGTTCCGCAAACTCGTTTTTCTGAAAAGCTCTGTAAGTAAAACAACAGTGAGGGGGGCGAGATTTCGTTCCATCATCATGTTCCCATGCGGTCACCCAAATTTGTACTAACTGTAGGTAGTGTTGCTTGACGTTGTTGTTGAAATGGTTGCGTCTCTGCTGTCCCTGCTACTCGCCCCCGCGAGAGCAAATACCGCTTGCGTTATGATAATAATATTTATTCTTTGAGTACACGTTTTTTGATTTCCGCGGATTACTCATAAAAGGTTGTATCAGTATACCTAGAGGCCAAATGTCTGAGTTATTTAATTTATTGTAATGTTCCCGAGTCAAACCAAGTTTAATAGAAACGAAAGTAAGTGCGTTATCCGCATCACGAACCTTAGCCAGCAGTGATTTACAATCCACCTGGTCAGCATTGCAGTCCAATATTTTCGAGCAAATATAAGTTTGTACAACCTCCTTTTTCACCGAGTGATGGAACCTACAACATACCGATATATTTTATCCTGTTTAACAGCTGGACACAATGTATCCACAGGCTGCCCCGTCCCGATAATGCCCTGTTTAGAAGAAGGTATCAACAATCTTGAAAAATATTATTATGGTTTACATCATTTACATATCATGGATGTTCAGATGAATCCGATACACCGATTGCTTTATCCATTAATGCGCCAAATAACTCTTTGTTTTCTCTCTCCAACGCTCTATCCGCAATAGCATACACTTTTTTAAATAGCTTTGTTATATTGTTATCCGCGAACCCCTGCTTGCAGCTGTTACAGTGGCAGGTAACGCCCGCAAATTTTTTAATTGAGTTGATCGCCGCACGATCAATTCCACTACAATCATAATGGTATTGATTGCTACAAAAATTACAGCATACTATATCCATAAAATTAGCGGCGAATGACTTCGAAAAGTTGTTACACGTTATTATATAAAAAATAAAAATATTCGCAACTAAAATGATTCGATTTTATGTAGTAGTGATCTACGTCACAAATAACGATGCACAAAACACTGAGAGGAAATGTTGATTGAATCAACAAAAAAATAGGTAATTTCAACACTTTCCGTCTTGGATTTTCAGCCAAAAATAAAGTTGTCCAATTTATTATAATAATGATTAAAACTACAATACTTATTTATTGTAAATTCAATATATAAATTGTAACTATTGTAGAATTTACAAAAAATTTGTACTTTTAGTAAAATCAACAAATAAATGATCAAAATGGTAAAATTTACAAATAAATTGTAATAATAGTAAATTCGACAAATAAATTGCACTTTTAGTAAAACCAACAAATAAATTGTAAGGTCAACAATTAAAATGGTAATCTTTAATGGATTACTATTTTAGTTGTTGAACTTACAATTTATTTGTTGGTTTTACAAAACCCACAATTTATTTATCCTTGCGGTTTAATTACCGGTTATTTGAAATTGAAATCTTATTTCTAATCACTAAATTTTGAGTGTAGAAGAAAATAAAACCGCGTTTAATTACATATTTTAAATTGATCTTCGGTGTAAAATAAAACACTATGTATTTCATTTTAATTATTTTTAAATCTTTATTATTAAACAAATTAAGTTCTTCTTATTTAGTTAGTATAAATTTTGTATTCAAATTTTCGTAATTCAGGTTTTTCAATAACTTAATTAAAAATATTATATTGTACGTATAAATTATTATATTATTTAATTAGCAAACTAACAATAATATTAAAGTAATACTAGAAATACTTAAGTTTTGCATATGAGCAACTATTTGTTAGCTTATGCAAATTGATTGGAGGATATTTGAAATCTTCTATAAAATTTATGTTAAAACTGTTAAAGATTTTATCTCCTACATGATAACAATTATAATGTTCATCATATCCTAAAATTTCATAAACTGTACATATTAAAACAATTTTTGTATTTACTTTAAACATATTTTCTATTTGAAATATATTTTCAAGACTACTTTCTTTGAATATATAATTATTTTTAGTGTATTTAGTTCCTTTGAACACAACAGATTCTATATCATTGTAATGTTTATCAATGTCAAAAAATTTTATTAAATTATTTTTTATTTTATCGAAGCAATTTATTTCTCTCAGAGTAAATTTTGAAAATATAACATCTGATATTTTTTCGAAAACATCATTTTGTGTCACAAGCTTAGCAGCAAATTGAAATGAAAATTTCATGGCAACAGAATAGCATATATTTACTAGCGACGTTATAGCTCTTGCGTAGGCTTTTAATTGTTGATGTTTGCTTTCATATCTAAACGACCACAAATATTTTAATGGGCCTGAATTACGTATCACAGTAGCATAATGAGTCATGAAGTTGTGCTTCGGTTTTAAAGTTTGCTTGAACAGATTAACAAAAAGGCTATTATGAAGATAAACTAAATCATTTAAATGAGTGATTAACTCTTCATTCATTATTGGGCTAAGTAAAATATCAACTAATTTTGAAAGTGTAATTACATATTTCCAAATTTCGTCGTTTTCTGGAATTAAATCCCCTTTGATTAAAGGAAAAAATGAAACAAAACACCAACACTCCCGAGCTGACATATGAAGTGTATTTTTTTTTATATGGTCTATTTTAAAAGACGGAGAAATATTTCCAATTTCTATTGCTCCGTAATCAAAATTTTTTTTTCTATGGTTAAGTAAATCTAAGGTGAAGAAGCCAGTATTGGTTACATAAAAAAGAATAACTTGGCAAATACCATATTTGCAGACCCCTAAAAATACGTCATGCATAATGTCCACTGAAAAATTGTTCGTCACGTGGAAGTTGTTTAAATTATTTAAGAGACAATTCTCATTTATGCCTGTCATTGAAACGTCCTGCGTAACGAGATCTTCATCATAATTAATTTTGTTGCGCATAAGCTGTGTATCCTCCTTTAATGCGGCACACATACTGCATTTTGACATTTTACAAAAGCGACATTAGAAATTGGCGCTGAATGATTTGGAAAATCCTAATAATGAATTCAGACCTAAATTATCGCCAATAACCAGACCTAACACGAAGTGAACCACCACATCACCAATATCTGTTTTTAATTTAATTCCTTGATTTTCCATTCTTTGAAAAACCTCAACCAAAGGAAACAAGCTTGCATTATTTCCAAATGATTTTATATATTTTGATTTAATAAGCATAGCTAGAAATATATTTTCCAAATTTGAATTACAATATGTAGGAAGTACTGGGAAACTATAATAAAATGCCGAAATCGAATGTTCTCCTGAATGAGATCCCAAGGGATCGTCTAAAGAGAAGAAAAATGGGATTACGATATCGCTACTGAATTTTTCAATTATATTTTTCCATCTGCTACCATTAACAAAACAATACATATCATTTCCTAGGCTCAAATTTTCAATATTGGCTTTAACATTATTTAGTACACCAGGCAATTCAAAAAACGATATTATTTGAAATTCTATTGGCATTAATACACCCTTTGAGTTAGTAGCGTCTAATGCGGGCACTCCATTTTGATAGATCATACCAATCTCATTATTAATTATAAAAGATTTAGGATGAGCAAACAATTGTCTTCCTTCTAAATATCTTATAAGATTATGCTCAGAATTTATAAGTTTGAAAAAGCTTAAGGGCCTATTTATAATACGTTCCATATCATTGCCAATAGTTATACCAATATTCGTTAGTTGGTTCCTTATTCCATTAAACAAATTTGTTAAAAGTTTTTCGGTGGAATCAATTATTTCTTGAATTTGTTTTCGAGATAAATTTGATTTCCTATGCAAATTACAAACAAATTGTAATATTTCATTATTATTATTTGGATTAAAATCAAAATGTTGATATATTTGTTGTGGAGTTGAGCTTAAATTATTAGGGATTTTACTACTGTTCGAACTATCTAATTCCGTTACAAAACTTATGGCATTAGAGCAAGTATTGCTTGTTTGTGGAAATTGTTGTAATGAATGTAATTCGTGCATTGGCGTTGCAATAACATTTTCAATTTTAGGCGAATGTTGTTTCAACATGTGTCTTTTAAAAGAATAAATACATTGGTAAGTTTGAAAACATTTGCTAAAACCACATTTATAAAAATTACTATATGAACTGTTTCGCATGTATTTCAACTCAATATGGCTGCAAAGTGCAGACACATTATCGAATAGTTCACCGCATTTATAACACGGATACATATTTTTATAATCATGGAATTAGGTATAAAGCTAATTTAAAATTATAAATGTATACAATATTAATAAAAATATAATATAATTAAAATATAACAAAAGTAACTTTTAAAAAAAATGGTTACCTACAGCAAAAAAAATTATGTATTTTCTACCTCCAAAGTAAATTCAATTTAAAGACAACTGAGTAATTAAGTTTGCCACTGCAGACACTGGCTTGTCATAACGAGTATTGATTCCATAAAAATAGGTTTGGATAAAGTACCACACGTTTTGCGATTGATGCGGATAGGCCAAATTAAAGACTTGAAATGATTTAAAACATAAATCAATAGCCCCCAGCATAGTGTGTTGAATGTATGTTGTATCATCCAATCTTACAAAAAATTTAATTGGCAATTCCTGTATCATGACTAAAATTATGATAGGTTGAAATGTTAATTTTTTAGCTAAATGTTCTTCCCTTAGTTTAGATATCCCCTCGATTATGCTCGCTTCATTTTCCACAAACAGGAACATGCCATTTATAGAATCTTTGATCGATGGCTTCCAATGAATAATTTTATCAGCAAGTTTCAGCTAATGTCTAGTTAATGGCGGTAGCAAGTAGTGCAATATTTTTAATAATTGTAAATGTTGTAGATCTGAAAATAATAATTTATTTTTATTTAGTTATAATTGGAAGTTGCGAACTATGTAAAAAACAAAATGATAGTTACCTTTACTATTACTTTCAATGAAAGACTGAAGCCTTTTTTTTTAATTGTTTTGTCCAGCTGCAAAATTTTGAATGACTTCAAATCGAAATTCAAGAATAGTTTTGAGACGCAGTCTTTATAAATTGCTTCGAAATCAATTTCAATCTGTATAAAAAAAAAGAATGAAATGAATTATTTCCCATAGTCGTTATAAAATTTGTTTTAATGTACCAATCTATGGCCATCACGATCTTTGTACCGCGGCCATTCCTTTAATATCGTGGAAATATTTGTTTCTTTAGAATTGTGTATTTCTGCACGTCGTTGATTAATTGTTGCTTCCCAATGTTCTTCAACAGCTACCCAGGGCTCATGTTTATAAGCCAGCCAGAACTTATCGTCGTTGCTATAATGTATTTCTATAAATATACGAGTATAAAATGTGTTATTTATGAAAATGTAATTCAATGCCAAAAAATAGTGGATATATAGGTAGTATGTTTCTAATTAATAAAACTATTAACAAGGAAAAAAGATCTACTATTCCCAAATTGTGAGTGCGTAGGGTGAATCATAAAAGTCTGAGGTGTATTGATCTTAATATGTTTTTTCTTTAATTAATTGAAAGAGTTTGGTTTGTTGCACAAAATAAAATTATATTTAATAAATAAATATGGTAATTCATTTAAAATAAATACTACAAAATAATTCATGAACTTTCTGCCAATAGTTATACCCTAATCTAAATTTCTTCTTTCGAGGTATTTCAATTTATTATTTTTTACCTTTAGTCTCGCAAGGTAAAAGTGTTTTGTACTTCTTATTGTAGGGCATCGCAAGCCTTTTACTTCGAAATTTTCGTACAGTATTTATGTACTTATTGTACAAAGAACCTCTCGGTTGTGACGATTCTGTCCGCTCAATGAAATATGAAACCTACAAATATGATAAATTATAGATAATTAAGCAATTGCGGGAAGAATTTTGGAAAAGGAAGAAATAAAAATAGTAATTCTTACCTTATTCTCTTCAGTAAAAATGTCAATAATTTTTTAAGTCATCCGCAACCCGTCGAATTTTGTTTTGTATGAAATAGTTAACTATTGCTGTTATAACATCCCGGCGATGCGTATCATTTATGCGCGTTTCCTTTTGTTGATGAGATATTGCAGCAGCAGCAAGATAATCATCCTCCAATATTTCTCGAAGATTCTGAAAATAATAAAAATTGTTAAATAAATTTCCCTATAAACTTAAAGCATCCTAAAACTAACTAAATTTGATAAATTTTTCGTTTCAAACGTGATTAATTTTTCTTCAGGCGGTATTGGTGGTGATGGCGATAGCGATGATGATGGTAAAACTGGTGTACCATTATACCGTGACCCAGACATATTCGTGGCATTTGACAGCATCTCAGAATCTGGAATTGCAGGATAACCCTATGAAATTGAAATAGTTTAGCATTAACTTACTCTAAGGACTAATCTATATGTATCTTATAAAATTTACATTGGCAATTCTCCATCGAACCAAATGGTTTTTAAATTGAATTCTTATTCCAAAAATTGGTAAGAGATTATCCACGTCACTTTCCTTTATGTTATCCAGGCATTCAACATCCATTTGATGTTCTGAAATGCAAATACGAAAATTTTAAATATTTTAGCCTCTATTATTATAGAATATACATATGTAAATACCTCTAAAAAGTTGACCTAATGCCTCTTACATATTCCAGGATTTTAAAATAATTTCAATTGATTCAACCTCAACTTCTGCTGCTTCTATCTCAGTTGTTTCAGATTGTAAGGGGGTTTGAAATTCCTGACCTATATCATTCAAATAATTGTCACTGATGTTCAAAGAAATAGAGGTGAGTATAGCTGTTGAAATTGCATTCCCTGTGAATGCTTCTAAAAAAATTGACATGGAACATAGAGAAATAGATAGAAATACAACATTTAGTTTTAGAGTAAAAATACTTACGAGCTTCCTTTTCGAGATTTTCTAAATTGGCCATTTTCTAAAAGAAAATACAATTTTCAAAAGTTACCGAACAGTAAATTTTTTAACATTAAGGAACAATGCTAAGGTTTATCCTTGAGGTTAGATTGATCACATTTGTGCCTAATGTAAATAAAAATTTAACTGATCCTATTTATTATAAATTTGGTTTAAATATTTTATTAATTGTGTGTTTAATTTAATAGGCTAATTACTTTTACTGATACTGACGATATTAAAGTATGTACACAAATTGGCCAAATCTCTTATCCAAGCACCATCCACATATCTCGCAATTTTCAGCTTTTTTTAGTTACAACAACAAAATAGAACACCGACAGATGGTATACCTCGGTTAAAATTGTATGCTTACCGTTTAATTATATTTATTACCGAAAAACGATGTGCACAAAAAATTTACTGCAGCTATATGGCCTTTAATAATTATGTGTTCCAGCTTTATAACCAAATCACAATATGTACAGACAAATTTAATATCAATTTTTTTAAAACATATATCTTATATTTATGTTTTACAACTATTATTTACGAAACTTCCGCGAAAAAATGGAGTTTTTGTAGCAAACTTAAATAATCCTTGCCAACCAACGATTACTATTTAATAGAATGTTTTAATATTAACTTGCATACCACTTTTTTAATTCAATTAAAAATTAATTGATGCCAATATAATGCACATAAAATGTTAACGGGTACTAAGATGTTTGTTTATATACCGTTATTTTAAATAAAGCATTTTTTAGGATTGTTGAAATGGATATTTATAATTATACACAATAGGTACTCGTTCATCACCAACTTATTATTATGTATTCTACATAATCTGTTTGTTTTTGAAAGCGTTAACTCACAAACTTACTTTAATTTCAAACAAATTGTATCAATCTAATTTTAAATAATTAATTTTAATCGCTTAACAAACTCAACTTACACAACCTTTCTCTTTGAATGCCAATTGACTAATTCTAGAAAATAATTATTACATTTACAATTTATTTTTCGTTTAAACCAAATACTAGTAAAATTTAATATTTCTTGTTAATTTTGACAATTAAATTATATGAATTTTACTATTAACTTGTAAAATTTACCAGTTGTTGATTTTTTGCCCAATTTAGTTGTATAGTTTATCATTTTGTTGTATTATCAACAATTTATTATTGTCGACCACAAATCTATACATATATACAAAACATTAAAATTAAAATTCTATGTACTTATTTCTTTGACTTGCATTTAATTCTATTCTACACCCTTCCACCGATTTCGTCCAAATGTCCAAAAGATGTGTATTTGAACTCAAGGCATATTTTAAGATCAAAATCGGTTCGATAGATCAAACTGTTTTTAAGTTATTCGCCGTAATCCGTTTTGGAACACAGTAAATTGTGTTTCTAGATAGAGAAAATTTATTATGGTGTTTAGGTTTTAGTATTTTCTTCATATTTAGTAAATAAGCTGTTGCTAATTTATTTTTTAATAAATGATTTTAATTCAGAACTTCACTCAAACATCATTTTATTTCTAAACCGATTTTGACGAAATTCAACATGTGCGACATAAATGGAATTCTAAATTGATATTTAGATGGAATTCTGGAATATGGCCAATTAGAAATAATGGAACTTGACTATTTCTTAAATTCTACAAGAGCGATGGATATGGGATTATAAAATTATTTTTGTATCTGATGCATAAATATTGTTATATGTATGTACTCCTATATATTGTGTTAATGTATATTGTTCAATTATAGAATTAACATGAATGAATAATTATGACAATATGTAACAGTACTATTTGACAAAAACATATGTATGCACATATATTATGGATCGGTATGGTTGATAACGTTTAAAAGAAGATATCGAGGAGCAGTTATCTCAGTTACAGTGAGTAAAACACTTCCCTTATCACTTGGGGGTCCCGGGTTCGATTCCCGGCGGTGACAAGTAAAAAAGTCACGATTGGGTGTTGAGTTGTATACGTTTGTGTGCATGTGTGTATATTATGAAAGTGCGTTCATAGTGTTTTCGGTAAGCACCATGGGCCCAATAGTGGCATTGAGTACAGGTAACCCTTGAGTAAGGTTCCCCGCCAAAGTTTTATTTTTTTTTATCACAGAGAGTCAGAAGACAGTAGTCAAATAATAATCATGTATAATTAATTATAATAATAAAATAAAATAATTATAAAACAGTATGAATTGCAGGTCGTCGAATATAAAGCAGTGGTTAAGATATTTGCTTACCACGCTGCGGTCCTGAGTTTGATTCTCGCTGCGCCGACTAAAAATTAAATTAATTATAACATGCTTCGACAGACGTTGAAAACGATTGTTGTAAAAGCGTTCGTTGGGCCACCTACAACGTTTCACTAATACGTTATAAGTACGGTTCAAAAGGTCTCAGTAGAGACGCGGTGTGGGTCGATATCGGCCTCTAAGCCTTAGATTAGTAAGAATTGCTGGAATGGAAAAAGTAAAACAAAATTGTTTTTATTGTTTACCAAAAAGCAATATAAATGAATTACAATACATTCTTTGAACAACTACAGCATAGTATACTGTTCTTTGAAGTCGGTGATTTCACGAATACTAATATTTTCCCGGGAAATACTATGGGTACCCAAGGGTAAATTGAATAAATGTAAAATATTTTGGTTATCTGCCAAGTACTACGGTAATGATTTAAGATGGAAATTTATTGCAGGCTATTTGAAACATAAATTGAACGACCACAACCTTTTAATTATATCGCCAAATAAATTTATTGCTTGGAAATAGTGTATTTGTTATTTATTTTTCCTATTATTAATTCAACAATTTTAATAATTGATAATACCATTTAATAATTACAAGATATTTAGAGTTTTTGACAATAAAATGGTAATTTTAAGGAATTCTTGGTAAATTCTAATGTAATCTATATTGAACCAACAATTTTACTGTAAAAGTAGCGATTTTCACAATCAACAATCTATTTTGTAGAATTTACTAGTTTTTTTACCATTTTTTTCTCTGGGTGATGTAAATGATGAAATAAGTAAATATTCAATTGATAAATAAGCCACATTAATAAACCAGCATTAAGGTCACACAAAAAAGAGATAAAAATTTATGACAACAGTTATAATCTCATAGCAATCAGTTTAGAATCACATATTTTTATACACACTCAAAATAGGCTTTAGTAGAATTTACAACTTTTATCACTAGATTACCAATATATATTGTTCATTTAAATTACTTAATAACTATTTAATATTGTTCATAGCTACATTAGATTGCATTATTTTAACTACAAGTTAATTTTTATTTTACAACATGTATTTTTTTTGTTTCCTAACTGTATTTTTCGATTTTATTTAATTTTAAATTTTAAATTTTTTTATTAGATGTTTACTCATTGAGTAACGATTGCGTCGAATGATATAAATGCATGATAATAACTTACCTAGTTTTAAGCAATAGCTACTAAAGTCTGGGTTAAATTGACTCATTCCGATGAAAATTAACAAAATATTAATTTAAAAATGAAATGCAAATAGGCTTATGTTAAATAATATAATTTATCTATTAGCAAGACCTCTAATTGGACTACTTTCCAGACAATACACTTTAAAGGTTGAGAGACATTTTTTAGTTTTATACGGAGACATTTTTTAGTTTTATACTTTCATAAACTAATTTTCAGTGGGCTCCACACATGAAACTTCAACTAATGCTTCTCTCAAAGGATAAAGGTTGAAAAAGGTTCAATTTATGTACACAGCACACCAGAAATCCCATTTTAGAAAACTCAAGTTTTCTATATATATTTATACATATATATATATATATATATATATATATATATATATATATATATATATATATATATATATATATATATATATATATATATATATATATATATATATATATATATATATATATATATATATATATATATATATATATATATATATATATATATATATATATATATATATATATATATATATATATATATATATATATATATAAATATATATATACATACATATATATATATATATATATATATATATATATATATATATATATATATATATATATATATATATATATATATATATATTTCGCACGATTGGGTTTGTGCAATTTTGTGCCTGTAATTAGAAAATTTGTGCTTAGTGTACTTTAGGAAGCAGGAAGTTATTATCACACCAGAAATCACATATATTCCGTTTTCCTAATAAAACTTATTTTTCGTTGTATGATGATTGTGCAAAATTGTGCGTTACTAAACTTATCTAGACAATCTTGGCCAGAATCGGCTATGGAACATCAATAATTGATCAAAATCGCGGTTTATCGAAGAGATTATATGGGAGATTTCCAGAAATCCCACGTTTTATTAACATTCGTATTAAAACAAAGTGTAGTTAATATTCTGGCCAAGATTTTGGTGGTTCTGGCCATGATATATGATGCGATTTTTTATTCTTTCTTTTAGGGTATGCTCCTTCGGACATATGCGAACTATACCTCCAAAGGGCTAGTTGTTTTTTTAGCTCGAAGAATCAATGTTCTCTTGCTTTTTGTTTTAATTCGAATGTTCATAAAATGTTGGAATTCTGGAAACTGCCCATATAACATCTTCGAGAAAACGCGATTTTGATCAATTGTGGATATTCTATGGCCGATTCTGACCAATATAATCTATTTTCAAGGTAAGTTTAGTAACGCACAATTTTGCACAATCATCTTACACCGAAAAATATTTTTTATTAGGAAAACGGAATATATGGAATTTCTAAATCCCATCCTATCTGCTAAAGTACGCTAAACACCAATTTTCTAATTACAGGCACAAAGTTGCAAAGCGCATCTGTACCTCTAGTTATCATCAAAATATTTTAATTTATTACCACCGACATTCATACCAATATCTATGTATAAAAATATCCGTACTCCCACATCTGAGAAAGTAAACACACACTCGCCCGCAAGCCCAAATTTATCCATTCATACACCCCTCACCAATAATCACACCCTGCGATCCAAACGCCCACACTACGCTCAATTTATTATCAAATAACTACCCAATAAAATTTCTCAAACATAACCCAAAAACGCTTAAGCATCCGAACTAAACATAGTCTATCTCCCAATAATAATGCCATCACTAACTAACACCAATCCATTTCCACTTTACAATTCCGCCACAGAAATGAATCATACGCACAACAAAGCGCACATCTTTAGATGAAACACTTCCACAAAATTACTGAAATCCCATTGAAACTCAATCTAAAAACTCCTAAATTTCTCTCCACTTTTGTCCATCCACCCAACATTATAAAAACTTTTACACTCCCCGCTCATTTAGCGAAACTACTTCTACGCCCTACAGAACCCAACCTATCCAATCTTCTAAACCACAGCGGGTCTCCTCTCCAAACTATATACCTACGTTCAAAATCCACTTAATATTACAACCTAACAAATTCAACTAGATGAGAAACCCTATTAGACTTTATTTGCATTGCCTTGATAAATTTATACAGGCAGTTGCATTGTATAGCTAAGTAATAATCAAAGGCAAAAAATAAAAAATTCGATTAACGAGAATTAAATGAAAATAAGCTGACATGTTAAAACCATGATCATTCTCGCTTCGACAGAATAATTGTTTTCCTTTAATAGAAACAGAAAGGGCTAAATCTAGGGTTTGGTTAGAAAAATCATTTAATCGATTAATCGACCGTTTAAAATTGTTCGATTAATCGGAGACTATTAATCGATTAGTCGAAAAATCCTTTTTTCTAAAAATTGTGAACTGTATCGGCAAAAATATGAAATTTTGAAGTAAAATTTGTTGCTAAATTATTTCTGTTCCCATTTCTATTAAAAAATAGTGGAAAAATTAGCAAATAATTGCAAAAACTAAAAGTGTTTTATGGAAATTTGATTTTTGCTAAAAAAATTTAATTTACAATTAAAATATTTCTTAAAAAACTTCGAACCAAATAAAATATGCTTTAACTGATTAATCTGCATCATAATATTCCGATTAATCGTTAATCGGAATTTATAAAAATCGATTAATCGAAGTTGCTGCAGCGAGATGATCAGAACATTAAATCCTCTTCAACCCGACTTGAACTGAACTCCACTCAGATCAATTCCCTAATTCTAACTCAACGCTCAATGCAAATCCCAACTGAACTGCTTATGTAACCCTAAGTCAACCACAAATGAATCTGTAACTCGGCCCCAACTCAATCCTGAACTCGACCTTAAATTCAATTCTCCAACAAGTGTGTCTACACAATTTAATAACCACGTTGGGTCAATCCGTATATGGCAGGTAGCCGATCGAATTTGACATACAAGTTCCAAAAGCTTTGCAATTATCCGCCTTAACAATAGAAACAGATTGGCGTGAAGTCAAATTCAAAATCGAGCTCGAGATACCGTGAGTATACAAACATTCAGGCAGACGGACGGAAACTTTTATTTTTTATTATTTGCCTTTCCTCACTTAGGTTGGTGTGAGGTAGGATTTTAATAATTTTGGTCCATTAGTGGATCCTTAAAATAAACTTTCTGATTTACTTTTATATTTCTTTTTTCTTTTTGTGAATAATTATAATATAATGCTAGAATCTTTCGTTTCGTCAACTTCAAAATTGCCGCCGAAATGTTCTTTTTCAATTTTCTGCGGTGTTCATATTATTTATTTATTTATTTATATTTTTTTCTTATTTACTTCTATTATATATACTAAAAATTCTGCGCAACAACTTATTTCGTTTTCTTGCTAAACACATCTACAGATTTTTTGTATCTCAAAATGAAACTTAAAACAAAAGTTAATGACAAAAAAATATTTAAATATAAACTAATGACCAAAATTTAAAAATATTGACAATTATAATTTACATTTAACGTAATTTTCACTATTTGAATATTTCTTAAAATTTAAACAACCTTCTTTGAATTCAACTTCTCTGACCTTGGTTTCTTAATTGTTCAAATTGGATGTGTTTGAAATTATACTCAGCATCTGAATAATATGGGGGGGGGGTAAGGGGCGCCGGTTTAGATGGTCTTAATATACTAGCCCAAATGCCAACCTCACCTGCACGTGGTACTTCGTGCTAATTAACTAACGAGGCTCTGGCGACCGAGATACGGCGGAATAACCGACTACCGAGAACATAGCAAATGATGTTTTCTTCAATGACCCACTACCAACTTGTACTGGTTAGGTTGGTAGTTGATACATAACCAGTATTAAAGCAATGAGTACAACGCAAAAAGGAAACAATACCCCAGGTGGTAAGCCAACTACCCAGTTGGCTAATCCACCCTCTTAGGAGGCTGGCTCAATGGATTCTGGGGTGAGCCAATCATTGCTAAACCCATTTGAAAGAAGTTCAATGTTGTTAAGATCACCAAACAATCATATACTAACTCTGCAAATCAGCAGAAAGACGAAAACGCTGAAATCTGTCGAAAACTCAGTGAAGTAGAGGTACTTTTAACCCAACTAAGAAGCGAAATTGAAAAACTAAAAAAAAGAAAATGAAGAATTAAAAAAGCCCACACTAATGGAGATTTCTGAAAACCCGCTAACTTGTTATAATGAAACAAGTACTCACACCAGTTATAACAATGAGTTCCATACTGATGAAGAGGATCTCATGAGAGAAACAGATTGGGTACTGAAAAGGAAGAAAATACCTACCAAAAAACGAAAAGCAGAGTTCTCGCCTGAAGTTGGAGATCATTCGCAAGCTAATGTATTAGTAACTGGTGATACTAATACCAAACGAGCTCACCAGCAACAGCAAAAAAATCAGCAACAAAAGGTTGTACCGAAAGAAAAGGCTCCTCCGCCAATTAATGTAATCGGCATAACAGAATTTGCTAGTATACAATCTATAATGAAATCAGTGACAGCTAAGGAATATAGAGTAGTGTCACTAAACAATAACGTGTGGAAAATCAATACACCAGATTCCGACACATATAGAGCTCTAGCAACAAAGCTCAATGCGGAAGGTAAAGAATGGTTCACATACGAAGATAAAAACGAACGCGCAATTAAGGTTATGGCCAGAGGCCTTCATCCAACGTGTAAGAAGGAGGACATAATTGAGGACCTAAAGGCAAGAGATCTGCAAATAGAAGATGCAGTAAACATCCTAAAACGAGAGAGAGGTGAGAACAATCAAGTCAAAAAAAAGGGGGCTTCCACTCTTCATGCTTACGTTTAACAAAAAGGAGAAAGTTAAAAACATCTTCAACATCAAAGCAATTCTCAATATGAGGGTTAATATAGAACCGCTTAAGAAAAACACGAGGCTAATACCTCAATGCAAAAAATGCCAAGGTTTCAATCACACGCAAAAATATTGCAGACGGGAGCCAAGATGCGTAAAATGTACTGGAAAACACAACGCGAAAGAGTGTACAGAAAGTAGAAACACCCCTGCAAAATGTATAAACTGTAAAGGGCATCATCCTGCAAATTATAGAGGCTGTGAAGTAGCCAAAGAACTTCAAAGACTAAGAAACAAAATGCATCAGTTTCCTCAAAACCCTAGGGTTACCAGAGAAGAGAAACCAACTAAAACCCAAGCGGAGCTAAAACCACCAGGTATTGGTGCAGAGCGGAAAAGTTATTCACAAATTGTACAGCAATCATTTAATGTTACGAATGATAACCCTCTTGAAAGGATTTGTCGAAGCATAGAAGCCATAAATATACGGCTAGCAAAGCCAGAACGTGGTCTAGAAGCTTTATATAAGCGTCTATATATGCATCAAACCTTGAACGAGGCAACAGCCCTCATATACTAAAATGAGCAGATCATTAAGAATTGTCACCTGGAACGCGAACGGACTAGCGCAACATGTTCCAGAGCTAGAAATTTTTCTAAATTTAGAAAAAATAGATATATGCCTTATATCGGAGAGCCATTTGACAAAAACATCATTTATTCAAATACGTGATTATGAATGTTACCATGCTGTTCACCCAGGAGGAAAACCCAGAGGAGGGTCAACAGTAATAGTGAAAAAGAATCTCAAACACTATGAAGAACCTAGTATAGAAGAAGAAAGTATGCAAGTTAAAACCATAAAAGTTGAAAATAACAATAATAATGAATACAGTATTTCCTCTATCTACTGCCCTCCACGCTATAATCTAAACAAAGAAGATTATAATAGACTCTTTAGATCACTAGGATCCAATTTTATTATTGGTGGTGACTTTAATGCAAAAAACACCTATTGGGGATCAAGACTTACAACCCATAAAGGAAAAGAGCTATTCGAAGCCGGACGAATAAATAACTGCGAGTTCCACTCTGGAGGTAAACCAACATACTGGCCTGCTTATATAAATAAAATACCAGATCTCATTGATTTGTATGTAACGAAAGGGATCTTCGAGGATTACATGTGCATCGAAAACAGCGAAGGGATATATTCCGATCATACACCTGTTATCATGACACTCAGCACAATGATAATTAATAAGGATAATCTGCCTGAATTAACAAATAATAGAACTAACTGGGACCTATTCCAAGAAATAATTGAAATGCAAATAAATCTACGAGTTCCGATTAAAACACCGGTACAGTTGGAAGACGAACTAGAGGTATTTAACAGTACTATTCAACAAGCAGCATGGGAAAGTTCTCCTGCTAGTCACACCGAATCCCATAGGAACCTAAATTATCTTATTGAGGTCAGGGAGTTAGTTAGAGAGAAACGGAAGGCAAGAAAAACCTGGCAAAGGACACGCGCCCCGGAAAACAAAAAAATCCTTAATTTTCTATGCAATAAACTAAAACAACTTACAAAAGAAATTAAGAATGAAACTATTAACAAGTACCTTAATGGTCTCACCGAACATAAAGATACTGATTACTCTCTTTGGAAAGCAACAAAGGGATTAAAAAGAACCAAAACGCATGTGCCGCCTATTAAAAATGGGGAAGGAACCTGGGCCAAAAGCGACAAGCAAAAAGGTATTTTATTTGCAGCTCACTTGGAAGACATCTTTCAACCGTTACCTAGGCAAACAGCAGATGAAAACATAATAACAATTAGCAAAATTGATGAATATAATATTCGATGTGTAACATTACAGGAATTAAAAAATCAGATCAAGTGTAATTTGAACGCAAAAAAAGCTTCAGGATATGATTTAATTACTGGACAAGTCGTAAAAGCCATTCCCGAGAAGGGACTACGAAAATTGGTTCAAATTATCAATGCTGTCTTCAGACTAAAATATGTCCCACGGCAATGGAAGGTTGCTGAAGTAATTATGATCCCCAAACCAGGCAAACCAGCGAACGATAAAAAGTCGTACAGACCGATTTCACTACTTCCTGTAATTTCAAAATTATTTGAAAAATTACTGTTCAAGAGACTCAAGCCAATAATAGAAGAGAGAAATTTGATTCCACCACATCAATTTGGATTTAGAGAAAATCACTCTACGATAGAACAAGTTCACAGAATAACGGATATAATCGAAGCTTTACTTGAGAATAAGAAGATATGCTCCAGCATCTTCTTAGATGTAGCACAAGCTTTCGACAAAGTTTGGCACCAAGGACTTGAATTTAAATTGCATCGAGATCTACCAAAGCAATTCTATCAAATTCTTAAATCTTATATCGCAAACCGACATTTCCGTGTAAAATATAACCGAGAGTACTCTGAACTAAAGAGAATATCAGCAGGCATACCACAGGGTAGTGTACTGGGTCCTATATTGTACATCCTGTACATCAGAGATATGCCAAATACAGAAGGTGCCACCATAGCAACATTTGCAGACGATACAGCTATTCTGGCGACTGGAAAGTGTATATCAGAAGCAACGACCAAACTTCAAAAAGCAACCGACACAGTGAGTAGTTGGACAAAGAAATGGCGCATTAGCCTAAACGAAGCAAAATCGGTTCACGTAAACTTTACAAACCAGAAAGTTAACTGGATTCCAGTGAAACTTAATTCAAGGCCGGTTCCAAATGCAAATACAGCCAAATACCTCGGCATGACTCTCGATTGCAAGCTTAGATGGAAAGGGCATGTTAAAAAAAAAAAAAAGAAGAATTGAACATTAAATATGGGAAAATGTATTGGCTAATAGGTAGAAACTCTGAGCTTACAATACATAACAAATTGCTATTATATCAGCAAATACTTAAACCAGTATGGACCTACGGTATTCAACTTTGGGGTTGTACCAAGAAGACAAATGTACAAATGATTCAATGTTTTCAAAACAAAGTGCTGCGTGGCATTGTAAACGCACCATGGTACATTAGAAATGATAACCTCCATAGGGACTTAAACATGGAATATGTAAGTGAAGAAATACAAAATCATGCGAAGAAACACATTCAGCGGATATCTCGGCACCAAAATGCAGACATACGAAGTTTGTTGGATACCACCAATGCAGTAAGAAGACTTCAAAGGCTTTGGAATTGGGCAGTTGTATTTAAGTAGGATATAGAAAAATAATTACCATGTAAATTCAAACGGGAGTAACCATTGGGCTACTGCCCGTCAAATGTGAATCTTCATTTAAGAAAGATAAATTACTAAATGATTTGTAAATCAGTTGTAATATTAAATAAAGGAAAAAAAAAAAAAAAATCTGAATAATATTCAAATATGATATCAGCCTTCAAGGTTTTCGCCTATTTGAATAATGCTGCCGCATTGTTTGTTCTACCATCGTATTCGTTAGTCAGGGTGACTCTACACGCAATTCTCTTGACAGTAATTCCTACTCCGTCGTCCGATCACTTTCCAAGAGCTATTGCATGAAAATGCCACTCACAGTGGACAAAAATATAAAATTTTTGCTTAGATATATTCATAACTTTTTTTTAATTTTCATAATTTGTTATTGCACCATCAGTAATATAATAAATTTTAGATAAATCAGGAGTTGTAGTTTTTAAAATTTTCATCAGTTTTTCGATAAACAAGTAAACTGCTCTAGTGTCACAGTGAAGACATTCTGATATTATAATGAAGCTACGATGCTGCATTTTTTCTCCTACTCTTTAGAAAGTTACAATGGATGAATAGTCGCTTGTTTGTTGTTCCAATGAAAACCTTGTGCTGCATTTTGCTTTATAAATGCATAGTTTTTTGAAAAGTCTTAAGAAACAAGTACTTCTGTAGGGTTCAGACTTAACTTGTTGTTTTATGAAAAGATAGATTCTTGTAGTGAACTGATCTTTTTGTTTTGATATCGTGGATTTGTCAATTCCTGGTAATATCTTAATATTACATAGTTTATAACAAAAAGATAAAATATTTTAATAATAATAAATAATTAGGAAACCGAAAGAAGATGTTGCCCTGATTTCTTAGTATGTCTATTAAACTAAGTAAAGAAAAAGATTAAACAATAATATGAACACCGCGGAGAAAATTAAAAAAGAACATTTTGGCGGCCATTTTGAAAACGGCGAAATAAAAGATGGTCGAATTTTTATAATTATCTTATGATTACTATTCATTCATCTTTAAAATGAGCCTAATTTTATAATTTTAAAATAATTAGATTTTTTCTCTGTAGCAATGATTTCCAAAACAATTTGATTTTACGTATTTTCCACTATAAATCAAAGAGTACGAAAAAGAATGTTGTAAAAAAGTTGTAAAATAGGTTGCTAGAGTAAAGAAATACATAAGTCTTGTAAAACAGATGTAAGAAAAGAAAACGGTAAAAAACATCGGCATCTCAACAATAGCATATATCTGTAATTAAAACGAATAACAAAAAATACCTAATTTAATAAATAATCATCAAATGTAGCAGGCTTTGAAACAAATATTTCGTAAACCCGATGAAATACAGATCTTAGCCAAATCATTTTTTTCTTGCCCCTTTTCTATTAGTCTTTCATTTATAATTTGAGTTGAGATGCCTCGAAGAGTAGTAACATTTTATTACAAAGTGAGAAGTAAAAAAATTTAAATAAGTGTGGTAATAAGTTAAAAAAAGTGGTAAAAAACAGCTATAAGATGTCAGAAAGGAATGTTAAGAAAGAGTGGTAAAAAAAATGGGTAAAAGAGAATCGTAAAATAGATTGGTAAAAAACCAAAGCTTACCTAAATATAAAAGCCGTCAGGTTCAGACCAATTTTAAAAGAAGCTTAATTTAAGTGGATACATTTTACGGTTTTGTAAAAACAAAATTTTTTTTTATGTTATGAAGTTGGCCACACAACGTTTTTTCATTTTTACAATATTTTTAACAGTATAATAATTCTGTTAAATGGGAATCAATCGCGAATCGAAAACTACATATAAAAAATAGGAAACAATTGATATCAATCAAAGTGTCCTGGAAAACTACTATGGATTTCCATACAATTTAGAATTTTTGATTCCCCGTACAAACGGAATAATTAAAAATTTTTTGTCGAATTAAAAAAAAAGTATCCTTAGGAATTTTAATGAGTCTGTGTTTTTGATCAGCGATTGATTCGTTCCCGCCGGTTCTATAATCGTTATGATGGCATTTTGTATTTCGCGAGACAAATATCATGAATATTGGGCAATTAAACGCTTTAGCTGATACAAGGAATAATTTCGGTTGTGATCGATATTCAAGTTTACCAATTTGTGCCAAAGATTGGCGTTACTATGCAATTTATTGATTATCACGCTGGGGGTTAAAATCAATCAACGGCATCGATGTTACCGATGAAGATTTAAACTGCGGAAGAAATTTACGCTGGACTTGTGGATGTGGATATTACAAGCAAATGAACGTGATAAGGCTACTAAATAGCCGCAATTTTTCCTAGTCCATTTCTCTGTTTTAAACGCCCACCATATGCTGGGCCCCAAAGCAAAATTTTCAAAAACCTAAAAATTGTGTTGAACTATTAAAAGATTATAAAACTTTAAAACGAAAAATATATTGTATTATAATCCTTCTGTTTTTTATTCTTTATTAGCGACCTTACGATCGCTTTGGAACAAATAATTCATCAATTGAGCTTTGTAATCTGGATAAAATATCAAATATTCACATTTACTGGATACTTATATCTGGATAAAATATCAAATATTTAAATTAATGCTTCCTCA
This sequence comes from Tipula vernalis, assembly GCA_958295665.1. Lineage (NCBI taxonomy): Eukaryota > Metazoa > Arthropoda > Insecta > Diptera > Tipulidae > Tipula > Tipula vernalis. The sequence goes on along the minus strand of OY282558.1, from coordinate 313,730,710 downwards.
CATTCCAACTGCTGCATTTCATCAAATTTATTCCTCGTAATTTTATAAATTGACTGGTCGAAATTATTTATACTAAGAATAATTCCGACGCAAAATCAGGTGCCACAGACGCCACCATAATTATCTAACTGCCCAATGCCAGCTCATTCTCTTCACTAAATGGTATCGTTTTACGGTTATCGAATTCGTAAGGCCTTGCATTTCTCCAATATCTACACTCAGCTGATAGGAATATCTTAAATTGAACGTCACCCCTTTGATGTAGTAATTTCCCGAATTGTTCATTTTTTTCCTTAATTTTGCTTAAATTCAAGATTTGCGAGCTACGCTTTACGATTATTTGCGTCGAGTGAATTTCGGTGTGTTTGAAAGTCATTGATCGTAAATCATAGACTTTTTGCCAGTTTACTATTCCAGGAAATGCTGAAAAATAAATAATAAGATTTACAATTTTAAATCCGATCAGTTCTAAAATATACTTACAGATAGCCAGTTAAGTTAGTTTAATTTTGACGTGGATATTTTAATTTATACTAACTTTATTTTACTTCTATTTTTGTTTTAAAAAGTAAAATAAAATTTTCACCACTTAGGTATTTATTTTAAATTTATTATGCTTTATAGTTATAAACAGAACAATAGCGACGACGACAAGCGATGACGCCTGTTAAATTAAAATGCACAGAAGCATTCGATGCTAACAGAACCAATGTCGCTGGTGACGACAATAATGTCGTCGAACTATTTTTAAAATCTATTTCTAATTTTGTCGCCAGCGTTGTAATGTTACAAACTAATTTTTGGGTCGTTATGTTGGTAGTTGCAAATTTTTGGTTGTCAATTTTCAAATCCTATGTTTTCGCTTAAACATAATATCGCATATTAAACATAATATCGCTTGAAAAAAAAATTAATTGAGCTAGTGAGACCATATTTAAGGTTACGTTGTTTATAATGTTATTTAATTTCGTCGTCTGTCGCTGACGCTCTTGTTGTATTTACTACGACGACATTGCCGGCCGACAAATGTATTATGAAGTTGTCGCTTATAATTATCGCTCTTGTTCTGTTTATACCTGTAGCATCTCAGCTATACGAATATTTTCAAATTGTTGGGTTAAATTTGATTGATTCCGTTTTGTTGGATGAACAAAATTTGTAGAACTTCGGAATTGTGGAATTGTTGCTGATTCGGTGGTATTTGTATTTGTTGCCCTGGAAATAAAATTGGAATAATTTGTCCCGTCATCATTAGTTCTCATATTGAATATGAGAATATGAACAAAAAATTCAAATTTATTCGATTTAAATCACAGTGTTGCAATTTTTCAATGTTAAAGACAAACGCATCGTTCAAATGATCGTCCGATGATTGTATAACATTTTAAACGTATTTCTGATGAAATAGATACGCATGCTCCTTCAACTTTTTATTTACTAAATTATATTCCTAACTTGATAAAACATTATTTTGAATTGTTTTGTTGAAATGTCAATTTATTTCAATTTTTTATTACTGTCATCTGATTTCAAATACGAAAACTACACGTCCATTTTGGTATTTTAAAATATATTTAATTAGCCGAGCTTATAAGTATAGGAGTCACTAATGGCTTATTATAAAAAAAACATTAACGAATGGTGTGACGTTGTTTAGTACCTAAAATTAAATTAATTTGATTTGTGTCTCCTCCAATTCTGTACTCCATCATACGTCAAAGCTATAAAATAATATTTGTAAATGAATTACTATTAATTTGATGTATATACTCGTAGTACTGAGTATAATCTCATAGTTAAAGTTAGTATAATTGTGAATTCCATTATCATTTACCAGAATTTTGTAATTTCATTATAGTATATGTTGTTATTCCATTTTGACATTCAATTCTTTCTTATCTAAGTTATAATTGGGAACGTGCTCTTGTGGTGAACAAAGTGGTGTCCCAACATATGGTCCTTCGAGCCGGATGCGATTATCCGTATCATCAAGTCATAAAATATCGAGCTCGCCATTTTGAGCAAACAAATCACATTTAAAATAAACACGTTGCTTGTCCAGAATTCAATAACATTTTCATTCATCATTATCAAGAAGTTCGCTATATTGGATAATTCATCATTGGCATCAACAACTTTGCTTTCTTACATCATAGATAAGTATATCCATCGTATCGTGAAATACATCACTCACTAACTGTGGTTCGTATATTTTATCGCCATTTTGATTTTAAGTTTATGCTACTACGTTAGAATATCGATGTTCTAGAAGTGACTTTTAATTGCGTTAAAAGTGATAGTGAAAAGTGATTTAACTCAACGTAACCTAACATACCATTTTACGTGAATTAAAGCATTCAGTCCAAATCAAAAATATCCCGTTTCGAAAACATCCAATTAAGAACGATGGAAATAGAGATAGTACGCCCATAGAAGAGTTTAGAACACGCCTAATGCGTATAGATAAACTCATGTCGGAGTTTACAACCATCGAATCCAATATATTTCTCCTCGATGCCAATGAAGGTTCCGACTTTTAATAGAAGAAAGTTATTACAAAGCTGTTACCGGCCTTAACACTTGAATCCGGTCCATCGCATCAACCTCAACCACTTGCGCAAATCTAGACACGTCGGTGAATATGACTCAATCAGGAGGTGGACATACCGAAGTAAAATTACCTAGAATAAATATTCACACGTTCTCAGGGGAACATACAGAATGGCCATCATTCTTCGAACTTTACTGTTCTAGAATTCACGAGTCACAATCACTGAATCCTGTCCAGAAGTTTCAGTACCTTAAAAGTCTATTACGAGGAGAGCCAGCAATTCTACTTCGCCATATTAGCGTCACGGAGGCAAACTATTTAGGAACGTTGAATACATTGAAGGAACGATACAATCGCAAACGGCCGATTATCTATTCACCTATTTCAAACTTTATCGAGCATTTAGTGATCCACACAGCAAAAGCAACAAACATAAAGAGACTAATGGACACCTCCGATGAAGAAGTACGGCACCTCAAGGCACTAGGTGATAACGCCGAGACGCGCGAACCAAAGCAAACTGAATGATAAGTTCAAGGTGCAATGGGCGGAAACAACTTCCTACGTAGAAAATTTTACATTTTTGGACTTCCTAAAGTTCCTAGTCAGACGAATCGATACTCTGGAGTCACTCACGATTCCAACAAGACAGGCTAATCCCAAACCAATCATAACGCGCAATGTTACATCGAACAACATCACAACGAACAACTCTGTTTTTAAATGTGCTCTTTGCCAAGACGAACATTCATATTTCAATGTCAAGACTTCAATAAAATGGATGTTACCAGACGTAGAGAATGGGCAAATATTATTCAAACTTGTTTCAACTGCCTATGTTCTAGGCATCCAGTGTTCAAGTGTACTTCTCAACGCAGTTGAGTGCAATGTAAAGGCAAACACCACAGCCTGTTACATGACAACGAGAAAATCGAAGATTCAGATTCAGCCGACAGGTCGAAGAGTAATACTGCAAAAGATGTTCAAATCTCTTCTTGTTTAGAAAGCAAATCGCCTCAGACCATTCTGCTTACAGCGATCGTTAATATAATCGATTCATCCGGTCACATCCACAATTGTTAAGCCATTTTAGACTCAGGGTCACAGGTGAGCTTCACCACGGAGGCATGCTCACAACGCTTAAATCTAAAAAACGAAATGCTCGTTTATCAGTATGTGGATTAGGTAAATCGAAGGTAGGATTTACCAAAGGAATTGTCAAGAGGAGCTGTAAGAACAGAAAACAAGGAAAAAATTATTATCAAGGCGCTGGTCCTGCCGAGTATCACTAAAAGGGTACCACCCAACAGTCATGATCATCTAATTATGGATATTTACCAAGGAATCAAGCTAGATAGCTAATCCCAATTTTCATGTATCTAGTAATGTTTACATTCTGATCGGCGCCGACCACTTTTTCGAGATCTTGGAAGTTGGCCAATGCAATCTCAATGATGACGACAAGTGACAATCTTTCAATAATCGATATTGACCAAACGTTGCGAAGATTCTGGGAGATAGAGTCAATATCGCCCAATATCAATATCTTGTCTCCAGCAGAACAGTTATGTGAAGACAAGTTCACAGAAACATTGCAGCAAACGGCAGATGGTAAATTCAAAGTGAACTTGCCTTTCAGAAGATCCCCCGATTGTCTGTCCCGATTCAAAGGTTACGCAGCATGGAACGTCGAGTTGCCCGTGATCCAGAACTTAAGACACAATACCAGAAATTCATGCTTGAATGCCTGGAACTTAAACACATGCAAGAGATCCCACAAGAGGAGGTCAATAATTCAGGCTTTTATTTACAACATCATGGCGTGCTGCGACGGTCTAGCACCACAATAAAGCTAAGAGTTGTTTTCGAATTTCGACGGCTCGGCGAAGAGCTCTTCCGGGGTTTCGCTAAACGACTGTCTAGCAGTAGGACCAACAACTCAATCTACACTGTGCGCAATAATTTTGAGGTTTCGTGAATACACCATTGTTTTCTCAGCCGATGTTGAGAAAATCTACCGCTAAGTACAGATCACGGAAACTGATACAAAGTACCAAAAAATAGTGTGGCGTGCAACCCCTTCAGAATCAATCCGCCATTATCGGTTACTAACCGTGACTTATGGACTAGCAGCCGCTCCATCCTTAGCAATCAGAGCAGTGAAATAAAAACGGTAGAGAACCAAAAAACGTCGCCTGTGGCAACCAATATAATTAAAAGAGACATATACATCGACGATTTGATGAAAGGCGCAGATAGTGAAAATGAAGCAATATAACTCAAGGATGAAATTTCTCACTTATTAAAAAATCGCGGTTTTAACCTCCGGAAATGGTCATCCAATTCAGTAACCATATTACATAAGATTCCTGGTGATAACAAAACTAACAATCCTAAAGAAATGGATGATAACTTCGAAGAATCCAATCGTTTAGTGAAGGTATTAGGTGTAAATTGGAACCCAGTGACCGATGAGTTTACAGTTTCTTCTGATCTTTGATGTGATTAAGTCTTAACAAAACGTACAATATTGTCTCAAGCCAGTTGTCTGTTTGATCCGCTTGGCTGGTTAGCTTCAATCGTTATTTCAATCAAGATATTTATACAACAACTGTGGGCAGAAAATCTAGAGTGGGATGATCCCTTACCAGAGCGACAGGCCAAGGAATGGCTAAGTATCTATGAGGAAATGGAGACAGTCAGAAAAATTCGAATTCAAATGCACGGCTTTTGTAACGCCAGTCAGGAAGTTTACGCAGCAGTCGTATTTTTTCGCATAGAATCGGTAACCGGCCAAGTATATTTGCAAATTGATTTCAGCAAATCGAAGGTGGCACCAATCAAACAAGCAAGCTTTCCACGCCTGGAGCTGTGTGGAGCTCGTTTTTTGGACTGGCTCGCCAGTCATCCTAGGCGTTAGAACACTTTCGTGGGAAATCGGACAGCTGAAATTCTAATCTCTTGGTCACGTCAACATTGGAGGCACGACCGTCCTCGGAAAACTTAGCTGAGTGTGTTCCAACCAGTACATCGATAGCCTGTTCAGCAAACCAAGTATGGGTATATTGACGAAGAAAGCAACCAGCAGTTTTCATTTACAATTACAATTCAAAATACGAATATATGGCTTGACGACTTAATCTAAAAATATTCATCATTACGAAAACTTAATAGGATTTTATCGTATATGTGCCGGTTTCTCAACAACCTTAGAAGGCCAAATTGGATTAGACAAGCTATCTTACTAGGAAAGAAATCTTCAATGCAGATACAATAATCTACAAACATGATCAGAATAAATATTATTCAACTGAAATTGAGTCACTAAAGTCAACAAACTGCATTCATAAAACTCTTCAACAATTTATCGATGATTATGGTCACATTCTGGTCGGAGGGAAATTAGAAAATAGTTTGGTACCATTTCTTACCAAACATCCCATAATTCTTCATGTCAAATCACATATAACATCGCTATTCCTCGAAGAGATACATAGAGACAACAAGCACGGTGGAGCATCGCTGTGTCTAGCAATAGCAAGGCAACACATTTGAATTCCTGGTGGCAAAAGCAAGGTGAAATAGATATTCAACAGGTGTGTCATAAGTACAAAGTTTAAGTCTCAAATAGAAAGTCAATTGATAGGCAACTTACCACGTTGCAGAGTAGAATTCGTTAGACCTTTTTAAAACTGGTCTTGTCTACGCTGGGCCACTGCCAATCCATTTGATCAAACGACGGGGCCAAAAGACTTATGAGGCATACGTCTGTTTGTTTATACCATATGTATAAGTACAAAGGCAGTCCACCTAGAACTCGTCACCGACATGACAAGTAAAGCATTTTTGGGTGGTCTGAAAAGGTTTATCGCACGTCGAGGAGTTTGCCAAGAGATTTATAGCGATAACGGTTCCATCTTCATCGATGCAAACAACCAATTGAGGTTCCAATTTAATAATTTAAGTCAGTAATCTAACAATATTTCCAATTATTCTTCTAGACTATGTATAACCTGGCACTTTATCCCTCCTAGCGCTCCCCATTTCGGAGGTATTTTGGAGGCTGCAGTAAAATTGACTAAGTTCCACTTAAAACGGTTAATTGGCAAATCGTCCTAACAATGAAGGAGATAAACACGCTTTTGGCAGAAATCGAAGCTATCCTGAATTCGCGGCCAATATGCGCACAACAGTCAGATGACATTGACGCGTTAACCCCATCTCATTTTTAATTGGTCATGCGGCATCAAAAATTCCAGAACACAACGTAACCCACCTAAAATCTTCATACTTATCTCGATGGAAAATAGTGCAGTAGCTCTCACAACACTTTTGGAAGAGATGGAATGTAGAATACCTGACTTCTCTACAAGAAAGAACAAAATGGCAACAGAAACAAACAGCAATTAAACTCAACAAGATTGTCGCCGGTTTTTGTTTTTTTTCTTATATACACATATACAAATCAGGCGTCGAGCACATCACTCAAAATTCAAACCATAAAATAAAAATTTATAATAAAAAATGTAAATGTCAAATAAAATAATTTTAGACCTTTAATAATTATAACAATAATTTGAGAACCAGCAATCAACTCTTGGGAAGAAAGCAATCAAGCATTGCCCCAACAGACGTCATGAGGTGTAAAGCTGTGTTTGTAAAAAAGATGTTGAAAAAAGGGGGAAAATATTAATTAAATATCTATAAACAAGATTTTATTAATTGATTTTAAAATAATTTATTTATCAATTATTCTTTTTGATAACGTAGAAATCAAAATTAATTTTTGTAAGATTTTTCATTTAAGAAAAACGATATTAAAAAAATATAACTTTTCATATGATTTATATGAAAAATCCATTTTTTTTGTCTTTCTATCAGGCCCTCCCTTTATATTAAGTTCGAATTTTAACCTGACGGCTTGTATATCTAGGAATGCTTTGGTAAAAGAAACTTAATAAAATAAGAGTGGTAAAATTGTAGTGGAAATAAAAATTTGTTGATATAAGTGGTAAACAAATAGTGGCAAGGTCCACTTACCACTTCAACACTTTATTTAATCAAAAGCAGTTTAAACAGCGCTTCCTTATACCGGTTTTGATGGATAATTCCAAGTACAACTACATAGAGCTAAAGGCTGTAGTTATAAGTTGATATTTTCATCACAGTTTTATTATGTTTAAAAGTGTCATTCTTGCGAAGAAGATAAATAGAACCGCCCTTTTGAAAGGTCAAACAATATGATTAATTCTTATTATGCTGCTATTATGGAAAAACAAATGTATATCACAACATTTGAATATTCTCTATATTATCAACCAGTAATTCAATAAATTTTAATTATTTAATTTTTTGTTCCTTTATTATTAAAATATTTTTATTTTTTTAATTTTAATTTTATAAAATATTGTTTTAATACATGTCCTATAAACTTTTTTTATGTCGCTTAATGCAAACATAATAATAATAATATTATACGTATACTACATAAAATGGAACAAATATGTTTTTATAACATTTATTGTTTTTGTTTTTTAAATTAATTAATTAATATATTACTTTCTTGTTTGTTTGTTTCACTTTTTTTTTTTTTTTGGTTGGTTTTATTTTGTTCAGTTTTAATTATTATAACAACGTAGCTCCTCCATATTATATAGTGCTCGTATATGTATGTACATACGTAGAGAGAGAGTAAAAATTAAAATGAATTTTTATGAACTAACACACAAAACAATTTATTTCAATTAAAAAATTAAATTTTTTTTTTTATCTCAATTTTCATTAATTTTTTATATTTTTCATTTTTAGTTTTTGGTTTTTGGATAGAACGAACCAAAATTTTATGACTTTTATAGTTTAGGTTTTGTGTTTTCGGGTAGATTTTTTTTTGCTATTATTTTAATGAATCATATGAGACATTTATATCATTTTTGTTGTTATGTCTGTTATAATAAAAATGCATTGGGGCATGTTTGGAAAAAAAAGGTTGTAAGTTTTAAAAATTATTTTACGTTTGTACAAATATATCCTGGTGCAGTGGTGGATTTGTTCACATTTTCCTACGATGTTGTAGGTAGATAAATATAAATTAGTTTCGTAATTAAAATTTGGTTTTTTTGTTGTTATTTTGTTCAGGTGCATATGTTAAATGGTTTTTGTTACAAAACAAAAAGTTAATAATTTGTTAATATGTATAATATGTTGGATGCTATTAGTTTAATAGACGAACAAAATTAGAGAAATTGGAATTTAATGATATTAGAGATGAATTTAATTAAGTGGAAATATATTGTGAACAATTTTTTTCATCTATGTGTATTTAGCTATTATCGTCCAGGATGTTTAAAACCGACTAATAGTCCACTTTGAATAAAATGAGGGTTTAATGAAGTGATTATGTTTATCATTATCCTATTTTTTTAATATTATTATTTAATAAAACCTAAAGAATGGTTGGAAATTCAATTGTAGTTTAAGTGGTAATAAATGCCAGTCATTTATAGGACAATAATAATTTATTTCAGATGGACGGAAATTGAGTTTTGTGAACACCTATAGGTGAAGGATGGTCTCATGAACATACAAAAAGTTTTGGGAACTTTTTCTGAGAAAATCGGATTGTCATTTTTGGTTATTTGGCAATATAAAGTTAATACTGTTGAATAAAGAAATTGTAATAGATTGGTTTAACCTGTAATAATAATACCAACCTAAATAGAGATTACAGTATTACCCGCTAGGGGTTATACGAAGATTGGTCAGCAATATTTTAAAAAGAAACAGAGGTATTTGAGCTCTGATTAAACTAGGACGTATTACATAAATGTGCAAAAGAAGTATGTAATTCCATGTGTTTCATTATGCGACATGGCGCAGTTGAAACCGAAATAAAATAAGTACCTACAAATAAGTGGGGCAAGCGATAAATTTTTTGTGAAATTAAAGAAAAGGAAATAGCTCCTATGAGAAGAACTTTACAGTCTAAAGTAAATAGTGCAAAGTGAAAATAAAATGGGTGATGTTCTAAACGCAATGGTCGTTAAAACAAGTTTGATTGCGGGTTGAATGTTAGGTATGCTGAATTATTTGCGGTCGTTTGTACCAAACATGGCGGAACTGACAGTGGAACTAAGAGAATTGTTAAAAAAAGATAAAGTTTTTGTATGGGAAACAACACAAACTAATGCATTAAACAAAATAAAGGTAATAATCGTGCAAGCACCTGCTTTGGGAATTTTTGAAAACAAGAAGTCATTGGGAATACAGACGGATGCTTCAAAAAATGGTATAGGATCTGTTCTTATGCAAGGTGGTAGACCAATATGTTATTCATCCAGATCGATGTCGGCAGCTTAGCAAAAGTACGCGCAAATTGAAAAAGAGCTTCTAGCCATAGTATTCGCATGCAACAAATTTCATAATTATATATGTATATGGTAGAGAAGTATAAAGCAAAACGGATCATCAGCCGTTAGTTAATTTAATGAAGAAGGAAATGTCTGCATCGCACGGAGCACAAATACAAAGAATGAGGCTAAAGCTTATTATATATTCCTTTAAATTGTCATATTTACCTGGAAAGCTAATGTTAATCTTTGATCTCTTATCAAGAAGTGAATCAGATGAACCAATTATGGAAGAAAACTTAACTGAAGTAGTACACACAATTAATGTCAGCAGTGAAAAAGTAAAACTATTTATTAAAGAAACCAATAAAGACGAAACTTTGAAGAAATTAAAAGAATTCATAATAAGCGGTTGGCCAACAAAAAACAAAATTCATGATAAAGGAGTCATACGTTATCACAAATACAGGCATGAATTAATTATAGAAAATTAATTAATTTTTTTTTCAAAGACAGAGTCATCGTACCAAATTCCCTTAGGAAACTAATACTCAATCAAATTCATGAAGGACATTTGGGAATAACCAAAACTAAAGAAAGAGCAAAATCTGTTATGTTTTGGCCGAATATCAATAGCCAAATTAAAAATATGATTCAATCATGATCAATATGTGAACAATTTTAATGTAATAATACAAAAGAACCATTGATTCAACATGAAGTTCCAACAAGACCATTTAAGAAAATAGCATGTGACATAGCAGAGTAAGGGAATGGTATTTATCTTGGTATAATTGATTATTTTAGTAAATGGCTAGAAATAATAAAAGTAGAGAGTAAGGCATCTTATCACATTATGGAGAAAATGAAAACAATATTTACAAATTATGGAATACCAAATGTAAAGTAGTCGCGGACAATAATCCTTTGGGAAGCAGAGAATTTAGAGAATTTGGAGGAAGCTGGAATTTTGAAATAAACACTATACTTCACCACGATATCCACAGTCAAATGGCATGGCAGAGAAAACAGTACAAATAGCTAAACGAATGATAAGTAAAAATAGAGATTGGCGTGATGCGTTGATGCAGTATAGGAATACACCAATAGGGAATGCCGGATTATCTCCAGCGCAAATTATGATGGGGAGAATGATGAGAACAAAGTTACCTACAAAAGATGCATTACTACTAAATGAAAATTACAACCAGATCAGAAATAAACTTTTAGAACGAAACAAGATAACAAAAGAATACTATGATAAAAGCACCAGAATTAGAAATGATTTTGAGATAGGGGATGCGGTATTATACCGAAATGTGCAAAATAGTAGATGGATGAGAGCCAGGATAACAAAAAAACATGAATCACCCAGATCTTATATAGGTCAGGATTCTATGGGCAGAACCTATCGGCGAACTTCTCATCACCTGCGAAGAGCGTATGGGTATGACATGGAAAGTATATAACATAACTATTCGAATATGATAAATAACTTAATTAATGATAATAATACTAACCGAGCAAATTTAAATGAGTTTAATTTAGTAAAAAATGCAAAAATGATGTATCGCCGGCTTCACAAAATAGGGTGAATACAGGTCGACCACAAAGGGCTGTTAGGCTTCCAATAAAATATCAAGATTATGAAATGTAAAAAAAAAAATGTAATGAAATAAAACATTAATTTTAATGCATGTTAATATTTAGATTTAAAGATAAGTTAAAAGGGGAGATGTTGAATAAAGAAATTGTAATAGATTGGTATAGCCTGAAATAATAATACCAACCTAAATAGAGATTACAGTATTACCCGCTAGGGGTTATACGAAGATTGGTCAGCAGTATTTTAGAAAGAAACAGAGGTATTTGAGCTCTGATTAAACTAGGACGTATTAAATAAATGTGCTAAAGAAGTATGTAATTCCTTGTGTTTCATTATACAACAAATACAAACTATACTTTCCAGCAGAATTTATCCTTAAAAATTTAGCTGAAACTATGCACAATTGCGAAAATGGACGCCAAACTCTAAAAATCAAATAGGAAAAGGGAGGATCATGACCATTTCATCGATCTAATCAGCCGACGTTTATGTGGCATCTTTACGATATGTTAAAATCAAAACTTTATGAGTGGTGCAGAATTATTGAAATTGTTGGTACTGAGCGGAATACGTAATAAACCCGGGCAATATCTTAAGGCTCGCTGAAGAGCATTAATAAAAAACTTCTCAAGAAGCTCAGGACAATCGATTTTACAGCACAAAATATCTCAAGCAATCATGGTAGATGCAAGCTTGTAAATTTATTAACGCGAGACTATTTATATAGTGTTCAAGAACAAAACCATGGTTCAAGTTAAGTTAAATGACGTAATCTATATTAATCAAAAATTATTCTTGAATATTTTCAATTCTCTCGGAATGCTTATGATAGAACGCATACCAAATCAAGACAGATTTCAATGTCAGAGGGTCAAAAAATTTCCTATCATTACGTCTAATAAAACCCAATAATGAATACCCTTAGCTTATAATATAGTCCACATGCTTAATTAAATGTAAGGTTGCACGAAAAAATAACGCCAAGATCAAGAATATAAGAAACTCTGCAAATTTAAAAGACTAAAGTGGCCTACTCGCTAGATAACTGTGATCGACAAAAAGATATTACTTTGCATTTACTCGTGTTCAAGGGCAACTTATTCTGAGCGAACCAATCACAAAATATATAAAGTTCCTCTTGCAAATGCGCAATGTCAATTAAAGAATTAATTGTAGCATACATTTTTAAGTCGTCAGCATACAACAGACACTTACAAAACTTGAAACACTGAACAACATCGTCCATAAAGCATGTAATATCATTCCTTCTACCAGATTTAAATATAGAAACACTCCCCTTGAAATACTCTCATTAAACAAACAAAGTAATGGTACAGACAAAGCAAGTGGACACTTTTTCAAAATCCATGAAGCTGTATTGTCAGGAGCTGCACCAGCAGTGATATCTAAACAGTCCAGTAGGATATGAGTTATGGCGACCCATCCATGATACCTGAAAAGTTAGATGTATCAGATTAATAAAAAGAGGCCTGAAAAAAATGGCAAACGTGTCACATATTACATGGGGGCCTGAAAATGAAACATTATTGCATGACATAATCCTTGGATAGCCACGTGATTTTCTTTTTTGATTTATAAATGCGAAAAAACCATTTAGGATTAATCAAAATTTCACTGTCGATCTGTAAAATATACATTTTGTAAAGAAACTTGTTGAGCTACTTAAAATCTTTGCTTAAATCACGATATCTAGATTTGTTGTTAACATTCCCAGAGCACTTATAATTCTTGAATGATCTAGACGGGATAATGTCCCACTCGGCTATCGCCTCGTGGGACAAACTCATCCCTCATGGATAATATCCCGTTTTGCTCACTAGTACCATAAATAACTATTATCGATTGATTTTATCTAAATACTCTGGAAAAGGAAAATTTAATTTTAAAATATTCTGAAAAATATCTACTCGTAAATCTCCATTTTCCAGAATATTTTAAAATTAAATCTTCCATTTTTAGAATTTCCTCTTATTTCAAACAGTTAATTTTGTTATCAGTTAGGCGAGGTTTAATGACGGATAAAACTGATAAATCTAGCCAAATTCAATGATATAAATTATATTCATTATTTGTCTGTTATGTATATGATTTTTGGCTTTTCTAATAGACAAATATATTATTTTTGATAGCATCCCAATATTTACGCCTTTGTGCGCCAGTAAATTAAAGAGCAATCAACTCACAATACATCTACTAATAAAAAGCAGAAATATCATCCACCGCCAGTGGTTTTACCCCAAGGATTATATCAAAAATGCTGTCAAAAATAATATATTTGTCTATATTTAAGAAAAGCCAAAAATTCATATACATAACAGACAAATTAAAAAAACTTCCAGATTATATTAGTGTGGGCTTATAAATTCACGCACAGTTTTCGCTGAGTTTTAAATTGGTGAAGATTATAATTCGCTAAAACAGTACGGTTTTACTAAGTACTAAACGTAAAAAGTAAGATTTGTATTTTTGTAATTTGGTCGTAGCCAGTGCTGTTGCTCTGAAAACTTTAAACGGAGTACGTTTCAAATTTTCAGGGGAATATTTCTAGACAGAAGGGAGTGTATGCGAAATACAATAGTTAGTTGTTGGTGTTTTGTGTTTAAACTAAAATTGTTTTTAGTTTTTGACCCAAATTTGAATATTGAAAGAAAACTGTTTTATTTATTGGTTTAGAGCTCTTCTTTCGATATTTATTTCCAATGTATATACTATCAGAGCTTTATAAATCACCGTAGAAAAATATTTTGTCAAAGCACGCAGAAACGCGGTAATGAAAAATATTTTGGTCTTTTTAGACCGAAGTAATTGTACAACCGACAAATATTTTAGATACGATGAAATACAAAATTGAAATATGTATCACTACTGCACTCGGTGAATTAAGCGCCGAGAAAATTATCGACAAATATCTAGAATTATTAATGGAACTCTCACTTATCCTTGAACCACTTATGCTAGTGCTACAAGGACTAAGCAAAGAAAGGCGACACTAATAACAGCTAAAGCCACTGTTACTTTAAAAATGCAACAAAAACAAAATTACCGTCCATATGTTATGGATGTTTGAATGTCTCGATGTCTGGATGACTGGATGTCTGTACCTGATATGATGGTTGGATGATGCGACGTGACTATGGGAGGATGTTTTAATGGTATAGTGTAATAATTGTATAGTGGAATAATAATTTCAGGGAATGATTGTTTAAGGCTATGATGGTACGACGGTACGTATGCTATTTTGGTATGATATTGAGTAGGGAGTTGAAATGGAGTTGGATTTGAGAGAGAAGTTCGATGTAGAACTTGAAGAAACAACTGGATTTAATGAGCTACAGTACTTCCTTATATCATAAGGAACCATAAAACCTAACGATAAAATGGAAGGTTTAAACGTCGAGCGAGGAAGTATTCTTACAATAATAAACCGTATATCAAAGGCTTGTTTTCAGTAGCGGGAAATATAGTAACAAAAAATCGAATTTACTTAACCATTTCTACATTTTCTACACTTAATGGCTTTTTATTTTTGAAATTTTTGATAACTAAAAAATAAAAGTGAATATTATAACTCTTGAACTAACCTGCCTTTATTGAAGGTACAAATATTTACATAAGATAAATTGTTCGAACTGGTAAAACATGTATTGTCTACTTTTTTCGGGTAACCCGGGTACCCGGGTATTTGGCAAACTAACTACCCGTTACCCGGGTACTTAATTATCGGGTATTTTACGAGCCCTAATTCCAACTCTATAAAATTCCTTTGGCCATATCATCTGGAATCGAATTTCTTAATTAACCCATGGCTCAAATTCAGGATATTTTTGAGTTAAATCTATATCGTTGTTGTTAATTATATTATATAACAGTTTGTTATTGAATAAATTTACACACACAATTAAGATTTGAATTAATATAATTTATTTTTATTTTTATAAAGTTTATTTTATTTATTTTTATTTATTTTATCAAAAATTAATTTTATTATTTATCACCATATTGTATCTTTATTTTAATTATGTATTTTAATATTAATTTACCAACGCGCGATGTGGGCGGCATGTCACCGCATTGAAGATCTAGAGCAGACTGATTTATTTCATTTTTATTTTGTTTTGTGTTGTGACTTTCGTTTTCGTTTCGTTTAGCTTTGGGCCAGCCGGTCAGCGGTTAGTCGTTCTATGTCATGTGACATAGTGCCCAATGTGCTGGTACAAGTGGCACCCAATATGCGATGAGCTCGCGTTGGCGCCGGATGGATTGTAGTGGTGCATTGGGTGAACCGCTACAGGACTTACCCACAAGCGATTTTCCCCTCCCTGCAAAACATGGTTGGTTTCGGTCTGCCGGTGTGTTCGGGCCTGATGTTTCATCAGTCGAACTATGATGGCGATCGCTTGATTGAAGTGATTTTATCCCGTGAGATACTAATTAAGGCGATGTGCCACGACAGAGAGAAGGGAGGAGAATGAGGTCAGTCGATGCCTGTGTCATAGCAGGCAGCGGTGAAGGAGAGCATCGAGGAACACACCAGATAGGTTGGGAGCAGGGGGCTTCGACTATGTACTCTAATCTTTACTCACTGAGTGCTGTGCCGCGGACACAGCTGCGGAGATGACAAGTGGAAACAGAGTAATATAGCAAAGCTGTGACATGAAAATGAATTCTGAAGTCTGGAGTCAGCTTTGGGGCCTGCCAAGAGGTGTTGGCAATGGCCGCTTTGAAGCCAGTCCACGGACTCGACTGTGGCCGGAGAAAGTCGATGAGAGTCTCGACTTTCTCGTGAGAGGGTGAGACAGTCGAAGTGAGTTTCGACTGTGACCGTATAAAAGGCCGTATAATGTTTATTTTAAATTTATTACATATAATTTCAAAATCCGAAAATGTTTGAGCCTGGGCGCAGTTATGAAGTGGTTTGACGGTTAAACCGATTGTTAATTAACATTAATCGCCGGGAAAATACTAACATATTGTTGGGTTATGTTTCAAGCTAAAGCAGCATTGATGATGATGGACTGTGGAAATTTAATGACTGGGCTCTCGTATCCTGTAATTCCAAAAGGCTGCAATTTTTTTTTCTAAATTAATATTTTTATGTTAAACCACCTTATTACACACTCTGTTATAAATGAGCATCGTGCTCAAAATAGTTTGTGTAAGTATGGGGTTGGTCCTTTACTCAAATGTTTGTTTGTAAATGTTTGGGAGTGCAGTTGGAAATGGCTGGGTGGTCGCTTTTCCGTGCGACATTTCATAGAGCCATTTTAATGAAACACAAAAAAAAAATCTTTATTGATAAAAAATGGAAAAAAATTAACCCGGAATTACAAAAAAAAAAACCGGAAAGAAATGGTGGCAAATAAAAAAATTGTACATGATTCTATATTAAAAAAATAAAAATGAGGTGATGACTGCGATGTTGTTGGCGCTGTCATCATGTCATGGTGGTTATGCTAGTGAAGATGATGATTTTATTGACCGCTGGTGTGAAAGCAGCTATGGGTGGTGATGATGGCAATTATTACCACTGCCTATGCTGACTGTAATGATGGTAATGATGTTTGGTGCCGATGCTCCTGCTCCCATTGTCTGTTGCTGTTATTGGAGATTTAGGAGTATTACCAGAAAATTAATAACAAGGCTGCCCCCATCCCCTCTGTGGCGGCTCAAAATACACTCAGCACCACAATGAGTCGTTCACATGCGAACACACAAAAATAACGCCTTTCTATTGTTCCAGGTATACAAAATTAAAATAGATGTTCTTATCTAAACATCAAATAGGTCTACAGAAGTAAAAAGAAAATAGGTCAACAGACCTGAAATTCATATTGGTCTGCAGAGTGAAAAACTATGTGAAAAATAAAAATTAAGAGCGACGGTTCAACAAATCTCGCATATAGTGCTCAGAGGTCTGGAGTCAGCACTGATTGCATTAGGCTTTGAAGAAGAGTAAGACTTATATTCTCGTGAAATACTTTTAATTCTGAAAAATTCTTTTTCGTGGAAAACTGGATGGAAAGGCTATACTATGCCAATTTACACGAATTTCAGAGATTTGCTAATAGTCATATGATAAACGATGGATAGAGGACAAATAGCTTGTTATAAAAAATAGTTATTTCAGATTCGGATTCTACGGCTAAAAAAACGTACAATTTGACTGAAATATTTTTGTCGATTCATGATAGATGGTGCTGTAATTGACAATATTAAATTTGTTTTCGATTTTTGCTACTAATAACCAACGCAAACGATTCTGCAATACGTTTGCAATAAATAAACCACGGTTTCATTGTAAATACTCGAAATTGGTCGTCAAAATTTTACCCATTTTGCAAATTTCGAATAACTGGGAAAACGGTGCTTGATTTACATGAGTCCCCTCGCCTCATCATCTTTCAATTAAATTAAGTGCTCAAAATGATGGCCTTCGACTTCAATGCACTTATTAATCCGCATTTCAAGTGACTGTACACAACCGAGAAGTGTGTCTGCTTGAATTTTAGCACAAGGATTTCTGATTCGCTCAATCATATTCTCACGTGTTCTTGGTTTTTGTTTGTAAACTTGGTCTTTGAGGTAGCCCCACAAAAAGAAATCTGGCGAAGTAAGATCTGGTGATCTGGCTGGCCAATTTACCGGACCTTCTCTCCCGATCCAGCGACCATTGAAATCACGATCAATTACTGCATGTGCTACCACCGTAGCACTTCTAAGCTCAAGTCTTCATATAATGTTGGCAGTTCATTTTCCAAAATATCTCGGTACATTTGACCATTTAAGTTGCCTTCAATAATGTGGGGCCGATTAGTTTGTTGCCAATTATTCCACACCACACATTGACAGTCCAAGGACGCTGATGTTTAACTTGGCGAAGCCAGTGCGGTTTCTCAACACTCCAGTAATGCATGTTGTGGCGATTAACCGTTCCATGGTTTGTAATAAAGACGACTCGTCAGATAACAATACGCAACGAAAAAATTTTGGGTTTTTGCTGTATTTGTTCACGTGCCCACTGAAAAAAAGTTACCCGATTTTGGAAATCAACGCTACGAAGATCTTGGTGTAAAGACACATGATACGGATGATACTTATGACGTGTTAAAATTTTCTAAATACTGGTCTGGGACAATCCGGAATAGCTAGCTATTTCTCGTGTACTAATATGAGGATTATCAATACATCAATTTCATTATTTTCTCCACTGACTGTTACTGGACGAGTCCTTTTTTTCGGTTGAACACTTCCATCAGTAATAAATTGTTTGATAGTACGATGAAATGAAGCACGTGACCGAATACTATCCGGAAAACGTGAAGCGTATACTTCTCTTGTATAGTTAAATACACCATTCTTACGTAGCATTTATAGCTGTACGCGGGTATTGTTGTTTTCGAAATAATCTCCGGACTGAATCGATATTTTTACAACAAAATACAAACAATTTCATTATTTTGAAAGCCGCATGTTCCATTTAACATTTTTTTCGTAGAGTGCTTATTTTCCGACATATTTGAATGTATTAGGTAAAAAAATCACCCGGTATAAAAATGTTCAGCAAAGACGTTGCATCAAATTATGCTTCATAAATGGAATTTCGGCTTACAAAACGTTGAAAATGTTGTAAAAGGCATTTAGTGACACTGTCGCACTGTCCAGAGCGAGTAGTTTTGATTAGTATAAGTTGTTCAAAGAAGGCAGAGACCACGTTGAAGACGATCAACGTCCTTGCTGTCCTTCTACGTCTATCGATAAACACCACGTCAACGATATTTGTAATGAATTGTCATGTGATTGTATTGACTTAATTACTAGCTATCGGCTATATCGGGTCAATTCCGGCATTAGACTAACTAACCTATCGGTCCTTCGGTTTTGTTGTGTGTAAACGGGTGAACGATGCGGCCTGGCTTTCAAATGAAAAATGTACTAAAAAACAATAAAAACGAATCATGCGCAACTCTCAATAGGGAAAAAATCGGAATATCAAATAACAATAAAAATCGAGTTTGTGCAATCGTGGAATTCAAAATTTGGGTTTGCGGTACTCTGCATTCCCATCCCTTTCACGATTTTTTATTGATGTTGTCATTTTAATATTTCGTGTATTACTTTCTTTTACGTTAGTAAATTATAGTAAAGTAATCATGAATATTTTCCACCATAAGATTTTTGGAGATTTATCTGTTTTGAGTTCCCCAGACTCCAAAAAAATTAGGTTTTGAGCTGGTGTCTGTCTGTCAGTCTGTCTTTCTGTGTCCTCTCTACAGCCCAGATGGTATAACCTATCGAACTGAAATTTCATATTTAAGCTTTTTTCATAATTTGGCAGATCACAGTGAACTTTAGTGAAAATCGGCCAACCGTAGATGGCAACTGCCGTGGCTTAGAAAATTGATTTTGCAAATATCTTAAAAATATAAAATTTATAGAAAAAATTAAAAAAATCTTAAGTTTGTAAGAAATTTGCATAATAAGTTTCTCAAGAAAAGAAAGTCGTGTATTGGCATACCTCAATTTTTTGTACTTTATTGCAATGAGGCAAAGAAAGTGAAAATGCTTATTTATCAATACATATGAAGCAGTGGTGAGGAACGAAAACATTTAATTTGTGTTATTTGGTGTTTCGTAAATTACCAATAACAGTTAATATTTTCTAATGTGTACCTGTGTGCTAACAAAATAAGCAGGCTTTCTAAATAAACAAATCTCGTAGGTTTTGAGAGGAATCCATAATGTTAAAAAAAATGTATAAAATTAATGTTTTAGATATCCAATAAAGAATACGGTATAGGAATTTTTAGCTTTTTTAAACAAGTGATATTTTATAATTCTGGGAATATTTTGGAGAAAGATTTATTTGGAAATAAATCTAACCTATACGGATCAAAACAGTTGATATTTTTTAGCCATTCAAATTTTGAAACTCAAGCTCTCTAATTTTGATCCGGGTATGTAGAATGGAATTAGCACAATAACTAATAAATCTTCCTAGGAAAAGCAGTTTTATATTTTCTGGGTATTTGGCACAAAATATTTAAATTATTTTAAACAACCAAACAAATCGACCAGAAGAGCGAACCACTCACATTACAGAAAAATTCTTACCGTTAGGATTGATTTCAAACTATACACACTGTACTAGATTTATCTAACACGTTAAGACAAATTGCACATTCAGTTAATCGCATGATGTCATTCCCATTTAAATTTTATTCAAAGAGGCAATCTTTTTATCAGCTGTATAGCACCTTATCAGACTTTATTCCATTTATATACTTCTAATGTTTTGGGGTTTTTCTAAATGAACATTCCATACCAATTTTTATATTCCATTTTTTCAAATTATAAAAGGATAAAAATGGATAAATAACCCAGATAAAATTTTTATTTACCAAACATTTTTACTTGTATTTTGTGTACAATGACTAAACAACAACCAAAATTTATATATAAAGAAAATAAATATTGGAATTAAACAAAACCAAGTAAGGGGTATTATTGTGATAAAAAAATTGTTTTTTCTTTTCTTCTTCCAAACGATGGTATGAGAACTGAAAATATTACAAAAATGTTATCAAAATGGTATTTTGATTATGTTGGAAAACCAAAAAAAAAAAAAACCAAAAATTTATTATTATTTGTGTTGTCCATTTAAACTTCATTCAATAAATTGAGATTTTTTTTGGGTGTTTTGTACACTTTCCGGTCAGTTGAAATGGAATATTTGCAGTTCAGAAATTAAAATGTGATAAATTTTATTTTTACACATGACTGAATTATGAACGAAAAAATGTGGGTGGGCTTTCAATTTGAAGTATTTTCTCAGCACCACCAATTTTTTTTTTCTTTAAATTGGGGAATAAAAATTTATGCTGTCTTATTATAATTCCCAAATGATCCTATTTCAATAATTATAATAGCGATTATATTTTAAATACAAAAAAAAAAAAAAGAAATGGTTAAACTTCCCATCAAAATTTTATACATTTTATATCCAATCCACATTCAGCTCGTTTTAAAATCATCTCATAAATTGGAATTAAAAAACTTTTCGACATCCGACAAAACACCAAAAATGTACTCTGTGCGAAGGGAGATGATGATTTTTTTTTAATTTAATCATTTTATTATGGTAGAACCCCTTAAGCAAAAAAAAAAAATCCTCAATAGATAATAAATATTCATTTTAATCTCACTTCTTTCAACCCTATAATGTTGTTTACTAATATTTATTTATACTTTTTTTATATTTTAGTAACAAAAAATAAATAAAATTTTAATATTAGATGTTTTGTTTTAAAATAAACAACCAAATAAAAAATTAAAAATAAAATAAACAATTACATATATTGAAAACGGACCAATTGGATAAACTGGTTTCAACCCTTTTTGCTTTTTTATTACAAAGCTAGATTTGGATTTATCTCCATAGGATTTATTTTGTATTAGCGATAATTTACAATTAACAAGAAATTTCATTTTATCGCAATGTTGTATGTGTATGTATGTAGAGTGATGGGCTCACACCAAATTAATAAAATTTGGTATAAAAAATGGTTTAATTTAGATTGATTTTGCAACCCTTTTATAAATTAGCCGAGAATGTTTTCGTGCCGATACTAAAATTTTATGATTATTACTGTTTATCATTTTTATTGTACAATAAATGTTGCCACACCAAATTTATTGGCAAGCTAAAGAAAAGGATGGTGAAAGCTTCCACAAAAGGTACAGCTCAATAAATCAGCTAATTTCTGAAAAGGGATGTGTTTTGTATTTATGGTGTATCAGTGGTTATTCATGCGGGATGCAATTTAAGAGTGCTTAGAACTGGAGACACAAACAGCAACATACGAGTACATTCCACATACAAGTGCATTAAAACACGTGAATCGATTCATTATCTGTGGAATAATGACATAAACGAATGGAATAGTTCCGAAGCATATTGCGACCGTTATATATGGGATCATGACATGACTTCAACAATATGTATTATAGTTTAGGCATCTTTACTTTATAGCGTACACAAATAAATAATTAATATTTTATTTTAAATAAATTTAATTTTATTTAATTAATTATTTTTATTATAAATTTCATTTAATTATTTTTCACCATTTTGTTTTGTGGTCGTGTTTTCTTTTCATGTGGAACAGACAGTAGTTTAATGGTTGCATGCGGATGTTCCCAAATTGAAATGTCAAAGTTGAGTGTCGTGAAACGTTGCATTGGTGATTGGGTGAACTCAGATGCCAATATACATATGTGGCTGATGCATTGTTGCCAAGCACGATTGAGTGAGCCGCTACAGGACTCCACCGCAAGTGATTTTTCCCTCACTGCGAAACTTGGTTGGTTTCGGTGATGGCGATTGCTTGATTGAATCGATCTTATCTCGCCAGTTAATAATAAAGACGATGTGCCGCGACCAAGCAACGGGGGAAGAGTGTGGTCTGTCGATGCTTGTGTCGGTAGCGGTGAAGGAGGATGTTCGTCGTGGCACACAACTGATAGGATAAGAGCAAAATGCGTCAATAAAATATCGGTGGGTAACCCTTACCTTTATTCACTGAAGTGTGCTGTGCTGCAGACAGAGCTGTATTTAAGATATCTGGTAACGACCGAGTTTCTATGATACGATAAAGCTGTGACATGCCAGACCAGAAAACGAATTGTGAAGTCTGGATTCATCTTTGGGGCCTGCCAAAAGCTGTTGGCGGTTGCTGTTTTGACGCCAGTCCCGCATTCAACTGTGGCCGGAGAAAGTCGACTTGAGTATCAACTTTCTCATGAGAGGGTGGACTAGTCGAAGTGAGCCTCGACTGTGTCCCAGTGAGATGGAAACGACTTTGCCCTTATAAAAGGCGGTGGGCTGTGCTGTGGAGAATAGCTGAGTAGACGTTTTGCCGTACGACATTTTATGAAGCCATTTTGAATGAAACACAAAATAAAATTTTTTTTGCAGAAAATTAATAAAAAATGAAACTGGAAATAATATTATGGTGAAAACTTACAATTATAATAGTAAAAAGGAAATGATGTGGTGATGTGAAGTGTTATTGCTGGTATGACGGTGATGGCTGTGATGGTGTTGGCGCTGTCGTCAAGGTGGTCATGATAGTGATGATGATGATAATGATGCTACCAGCTGGTGAGATAGCAGAAACGGTAGTGCTAGTGGGGATAGTTGCCGCTCCCCTTTCTGGCTGCAATCACCAGATGATGAATAACGGTGGCGATTAGGATGTCATTGCTGCCAATATCAGATGGTGTTGTGACGGCGATGGTGCTGACAGTGGCGATGTTACCACTGTTCACGCTTACTGCGACATACAGCTGTAATGGTGATAATGATAGTGTTGCTGCTTATGTTAAGGTGCTTGCGGTGATGATGTATGGTGGCAACGATGTTAATGTGCCGGCAGGTGTGATAGTGGCGATAATAGATGCTGACTTCATGTTGGTGTAGGTGGTGTAGTATGGCTTCGTGAATGTGTGAGTATGTGGGCACGCAAGTTTTTCTGCATCCCGTGTTTCTGGTGTGACCCCGTGTGTGTTGTAATTTTTTTTACTTACCAATGAAAAAAAAAACAAACACGAGAAAAAAATTGTGGCCGATTTATTTATTATGTTCTTTATAAAAAACAAAAAAAAAACATACCGTTTGCCTGGTATGAGCTCGTACCAGGTGTACACAATGATATTACATGAAACAAAATTTAGCGCCGATTTGCAGGCGTGGCGTGTTCCACTCCGTAAAAAATAGGCGTCGGTTATCATAAATTTATAGCGTACACAAATAAATAATTTTAAACACAATTTTGTTTAATTAAAACTGTTTAATTTTATTTAAATTTATTTTTATTTAATTAATTATTTTTATGATAAATTTCAATTATTTATTTTTCACCAATAATTAATTTTAATTTTTTTGCATCACTGCGGGCTGTTGGCGGCATGTTGCCTTGTTAAAAAACCGAGAGCAGACTGCCTAAAAAAGAATTATTTATTAATTTTGTTTTGTGTTCGTGTTGTCTCTTTATGTGTATGTTCCCAAATTGAAATGTCAACGTTGAGCGGCATGAAACTTGGTTGGGTGAACTCAGACGGCAATGTATGTGGGTGATGCATTGTGGCGGAGCACGCATAGGTGTGCCGCTACAACTTCTTATGAAGATGTTAAATTCAGGTAGGTTATTTGTTTTCATGAACCTAAGTGATTTTTACTCTCGCGCTATAACAAAGTTATATTGAGTAAGTATCGTAAACGGAATTCTTTTGGCATTCAGTATTAATGCTCTTCTGCTACAGTTGTATTTTCGTTTCCGAATTTAGTTTTTATTTTCAAATGGTCGAAAGATAATAGTATCCAATAGTAATGTTGAGGAATATTTTCTGCTTAACTATTTTAATTTTTGTGATATTATAGTGAAATGTATCAAATTTGTCGGCGGTATAACGAACAAGCAATATATGTTGATTCGGCATGATGCACCAAATATCAACGACAAAATCTGTTTTCTGAGACATCTATTACCGAAAATATTAAAAGGTCGATTCTAGAGGTCTGCGACACATAACAGGCAATATAAATAAGGCATGTTGCACGATATTTCATGACTAAATACGTGCAACAAAAATCAAAAGAATCACTTTCAAATATGCTTGCTTGGATATCTGCTGTCCATCTGCAGGCCTCTTACCTAAAATATGACAAAGTCAATCGAATGGGCTGGCAATATAAGTAATAGGAAATACATACATATGTATAAGGCATGTTGCACCAAATTTTAACGAAGAAGACTGTTCAACAAAAGTCAAATGATTTACTTTCGACTATGCTTGCTGGGATGCCTATTCAACCAAAATTAAAAGATGTTTACGGTATAGGGTTTGTACGTTAAATATCAGAAAGTGGATATTTGAAATAGGCGATATAAAAAAAGGCAATAAATACTTGATAGGTTACTAACCTTTTTGAAATGTTTATTGTGCATGCCTTGAACGTAAAATACCGCAAGGTCAATTCTAGAACAACATGTTGCACCAAATTTTAACGACTAAAACTGTTCAACAAAAACTAGAGGCTTTACATTTTACTGTGCTTTCTAGAGGTAAGCAATATAAATATTAGGTACTATATCTGTGTCCTAATATCATAAGAGAACAAGTTCAACATTCGCATTTTTCAGAAAAATATTTATAAATTAACATAAGAGTCATTCAAAGTCATTCAAAATATTGATATGATATGAAATGGATTATGGAAATTTCGAATTTGAAACAATAAAAGTAAAATGTTATAACACAGCCATGCCTTTATGACTTGTGGCCACAGATATTTCCAGCTTATTGCATCAAATATCAACGATAAAATCTGTTCAACAAAACCAAAAGATTGACGCTCGAGTATGGTTTCGGAGGAATCTATTTTAAAGGCCTTTTAAATTTGGTGCAACAAGCTGTATAAATGTTGCATGTTATTTATATCGCTCAACGCACCAGGATCGACCAAGTCACATTTTACATTTAAGGCCTATACAATAAGCAACAATAAACTTTTGTTTTTTGTTGAACAGATTTCGTCGTTGAAATTTGGTGCAACATGCCGTATATAATATGTACGTACGAACATCTCATTTAGGCAAATAAGGACCGTACACCATCAAACGTTTCTATTCTTTTAATTACATAAAAACACTTAAGATTTTTTGCTTAATTGGCTCGTACTTGTACACAGTAACTTGTACGTGTGTGTACATGTTTGATGGTGTACGAATAATAAATTGTATCACTGTATACGTATACGAAAAACTGTGAAATTTTTTTTGGGAAGTATTTTACAGGCATCCAAAGTGATACCAAATTTCTTGTGTGATTGCCAATAATGCAGTAAATAGTGATACAATTGTACTTTCAGTGATCTGTGTGCTTATATTTCCAAAAATTGTTCAATTTTACTGTAAACTTTATTCATTGATTAAATATTTTATCTCATTTTGTGTTTAAAAATTGTGATTTCTATGATCATTATAGTTTAGTTTTTTGTAACGGGAAGAATGCAAAACCAGAAAATAAACCGTTAAATGCTTACAATTTGGTCCACCCGGGATGTGTCAGCATCAATAATAATGCTATTTCTTTGCAAGCCTCTAGAAATATTATGTCAAATAGTTTTGGGACGCCGAGTGACGTTCCATGAAATAAATGGTTATACAGTATGATGCAACATAATTCTTTAATTTTTGTCCTGATGACATGCAATATACAATGTTCCGGATCAGGTTCTGAATCTGCCAATTCGTCTTCAAATTTTGAGTCGTGGAATTAGTCTCAACAATTGCGGTTTCAAAAAGAAGTAACAATTTTTTTGTTTGCTAATTTGAATAGGGTATTTTTTGGAGTGAAATTGGCTTATCGTAGAATAGCACAAAAACCCAACATTGTCATTTGGATGAAGCTGTTACTTAAGTTAGTGTCACTTTAATGTAGTATTACTTAGGTAAAATAATAGAGAATTCTGCTCACTTAATGGCAGCAAAAATATTGAAAGTTTGAAATTCATCCTTTGAAAGGGTACATAAGCAGATAGAAAGGCAGAATCAAATAGGCTTTAAAGTTAATCTAAGCCTTGGAGCTTTATCTATTCCGTTAACCAGTGAGATATTTTTCAATAAACCTAAAGGAAAAAACTAAATAATGCGTTGTTATGTTTGATGCCCTTTTGTACCTAAATATATCAAAGTCCGGATCAAAGCACGTTTAGCGGCTTAAGCCCCATATGTAGGTTTATAGCTATGCTATGCTGGAGTATCTAGTGCAGAATGAGAGCTGAAGAGAGATGATATTGTTGGTTTTACGCTTCAAATTGAAACTTTTACACTTCAAATTCAACCTACCACTAATGGTAAAAGGTTGAATTTGAAGGGTTAAATAAAGAATTTGAAGTGTAAAATGCTGAATTTGAAATATAGAAGGTTGAATTTGAAGTGTAAATCCTGTATGGCTGGTGTAACAAAATGAAGGGATGATACAGGCTTTGCCACCTACTTAAATTTTTCCCTTATCGTACGATAAACTATCCTTTAATTGTCATTGTCATTATTTAAAGAATTTTTATTTTTTTTTAAATGTTGCCAAAGGCTTTATTCTTGAACCTTTACATAAGAAACTCGCAAGAAGTAATCAAATCTTAAGCTAAGTGTTCCGAGTGGATCTGTTCTTCTCAGTCACCTAAATCGTGGCTGTTTTAATGTCTCCCTGGCCAATTCGTTGTGATGTGCTTCTAGTTTTGAGTAATATTTCGAACTGAATTCTGTAATGGTTTCTTTAACGGTTTTAATCCCAAGGTCGTGATGTATATTACTATTTTGATTGTACCAAGAAGCATTGGTAATACTGCGAAGTATTTTCGCTTAGGTTCATTGCAGGTGTTTTCTGTTTGAAGCGCTGCTGGATCCACATAACTGAATACCATATATCCATATTGGTTTCAATATCGCTTTGTACAGTAAAACTTTATTGGTTTCAATAATATTTTTCCACGTTAACCTTCTATCCAAATGCATACCTAAGTATTATACCTTCGATTGTTTAGGATTATTTTTATCGTTTAATTTCACTGGTGGGTAGGTGCGTTTGTTCAGCGTAAATGTGACGTGAACATGAGTTGATTTGTTTTCGTTTACTTTTATTCGCCATGCTTTTAGCCAGTCCGCGACTTTTAAATGATTCTGTAATTCCGTTGAGGCAATTTCAGGATTAGTGTGGGACACCAGGAAGTGACAACAAGTATAATATTGGCCCTAGAATGCTACCTTGCGGGACACCTGTATTAATATCATTTAAGCAAGCAGTTGCGCTGGTTTGTTTGACCATGTATTGCCTTTAAAGAAGATAGTTTACCAAAACTGACAGAAATTTCTTCGGTAGAAGTTCTTTAATTTTGTAAATTAGTCCGTCGTGCCAAACTTTATCAAAAGCTTGTGCGATATCTAAAAAGGCAGCAGAACAAAATTTCTTTTCCTCGAAGGTGATTTTGATTGCGGTTACAATTCTGTGTACTCTGCAGTGCCATGTTGGTTTCGAAATCCAAATTGATGGTCGGGAATAATGCGCCGTTCTTCTAATATTGGTTTCAATTTCGTTACTAACATTTTTTCAAATAGCTTTCAGATTGTGGGCAGCATGCTTATTGGACGATATGATGAGATTTTCGTTTTATTTTTTCCTCGCTTATGTATCATTGTGATCAAGGATATCATCCATTTTTGAGGAATATAACTGGTTCGCATGATCGCGTTGAATACAAATGTTATTAGTTTTATGCATTTAACTGGAAGTTTCCTTATCATTTTTTCAGTAATGAGATCATATCATGGTGCCTTTTTGAAATAATTATCTTCTTTGTGTGGGACGAATACTGTTTTCAGATGAGCAGCAAAAGCATTGGCTTTTTCTTCATCACTTTTCGCCCAATTTCCAGTTGGTAGTCTAATCGGTGGATTAGAATTAGTTGGTCTTTTTAAATTTGTTGTTGTCTTCCACAAAGAATAATCTGTCGTCTCAATTGCCGAGAGATCACTTAAATAGTTTTTTATGCGCTGGTTTCCTTGTTGCCGCAAAGCAAACTTAGGGCCTTAAAAAGTCGTTTTAATTTCCATTTCAATAACTGTGATTTTGTTTGCTGCCATTGACGGCAAATTTTTCGCTTTTCCTGG
>OY282558.1:313077402-313101257 GCA_958295665.1 Tipula vernalis | reverse complement strand
GTTATTTGTTATTTGGATAAGGATATTATTGTGAGTTTTCTTGTTAACTGATTTTAATGGTAGCCTAAAAGTAAAAAGTGGAAGAATAAATATGGAAACAACAAAAATTTTAGTTTGGAGTTTAATGGGTTAAAGCGCCACAGTCGACCCTCCTTCGGAAATTAAAGTTGCTTACAAGTTATTTGTATATACGAAAATAAAATATTATGGTGGGTAAGATTATAATAAACTATTAGACTTAGTGATCTAGGGCCGAAAAATAACCCAAGGTCATTATGGGGAAATGGAACCATGATCTATAAAAAATCAGAAGAGATTTAAGAAAGCAATTAGTTATATGTATGATTTTCACTTTTCCGATTTTTTCACTACGCGCTTATTTCGAATAATTTTTTATATAGATAATAAAGCAGAAAAATCTATGTTTTTGGTTAAATGGTGATTTCTTTTCACAAATAAATTAAGTTTTCGTCAAAACCCTTCATTTTTCGAGAAACTAATCATTTAAGTGGTTTCAAACCAAGTCTCATTCTAATTTTAGTAATAAAATTTCCTGCGATTGAAAACAGTTTTTCGTGTTCGCTGTTACTTAGAGCGAATAGTAAACAAGGCATTATTAGGTTTGTCCAAAGAATCAGACTTGCGCCTCGTAGACACTAGATATTTAAAATCATTCTTTAAATTTAATTTTGGGTAGATTAAATGACGATAGTAATGAAATCGCAACATTAAATTCCAGTACATCAGAATCCAGTAGTTGTCCATCCATCTTTGTTTGGGATATTTATTCTTTCGATGATATTTTTCGTAAATGAAATAGTTTCTGATTTTGAGCTGAATTAAAAATCTTCATTTCACTTGAGAATTTTTGCAGGTTTTAAATAGATATTTAAAACGACAAACATTATATTTTTTTGTTCATTCATGCGGCAACATTTCATTGTTCACATTTGTATTTATTATCGAAGTTTATCGAATGCAAATTCTTTACTTAATTTTTTCACAGCCAACTCTAGAGGTTTTAAGACTTTGAATATGTCCTTTCAAAATAGAATATTGCCAACAAAATAATAATTCGATTTAATAATAAGATTACTCAACGTACCCCTAATATGTACCCCCGTACAACGTACCCACTAGTTCGTCTCTCACACGTGCAAAAAGGAAATGAGGGATCTTTTTATTTTAACAAGTCCAAGTACATGATTAAAATGCATGCCTCTTCATTTAAATATTTTTATACAGTTGGATGTCACTCTATTCGTCAACCGTAATGCAAAATTTATTTCCTTTATAATTTCTTAAGCTATCCAAGATTTTTATTCATTTTTCCGATCATTATAATACGAAAAAATATTTTTCCCTATTGTGTTGTCGCTTTTTGGAAGCTAATTGACTTTAGCACCTACGTAACCTTTAAGAGCGTCCGAATTTCTAATTTATTTTAAAATAAATTAAACCAGTTTTGGATTATTTGCAACTCAATCAGTTACTGTTAGTACAGTAATATTACATCGTTTAAGATAATATTTCATACCAGATTGTTTTTAGGAGGAAACATAATTAGTATAGGGAAACAAAAAATTGTGTTTTCTAAATTAGGTTTATCTATAACTATTCGATATTTCAGTATCGTTTTTTTCGGATATTCGAATGACTGAATCATTCTAAAATGATTTATCATTAAGTTAGAAGCGACGAAAAATTTACAAATTAAACGAGTTTTCGAAACATTCTCAGGCTATACAACTGAGTATCTAAAATATTTAGCGCACAATATCCAAACTGGAACTTTCATTTGGAAATTTTTATTTTACATTAGAGATTAAAAATTGTTCCGAGTTCACTTGGAATTTCAGTGAATTATCCGAGTTCACTTGGAAATTCAGTGAATTATCTAATTAGTTATATATTTTAGAATCCCGAAAAATTTTCTAACTATACATTTTAAAATCCAGCTTTTTAAAATTAGCTCCTTAATAAATGACTAAAATATGAAAATAACTCAAAAATCCAAAAACAAAAAGAAGACCCACGTCCAATAAATCTGAAATTTTCGGCTAATACTGAAAATATATTTATAGTTGTTGTTTGTTGAAAAATACATACAAAATTTGAAATTTCGTTTTATATTTTACTAAAATATGACCAAATTGTTAAATATTTAAGCCTCAGGGTAATCATTTTAGGGGAAATTTGCTTTCAATACGCCCAACTCTTTTTTACACTGTCTTTTCTTGAAGTTTATATGATTTAACACTGTGTTTTTACTCGGATTGTTATACTCGTGTTTTTAAATGTAAGGGACATAATATCTCCCATACTATTGCTGTGTTAAAAAGAGATGGGTGAATTAAATTTTAACTTTCATAGAAATTGTAAATTCTTCAGAAATATTCCTATTTCCATTTATATGATTTTAATAGGTTTCGAAGAATGTAAGATGATTTAATTCAGTTTCGAACTGATGAGCTTATGGTTATGAAAAAATCAATATTTTCATAAGGCCGCATCGACTGGACTGATTGTATAACAATTTACAATATTTATATATATATTCAAAATGTACTCTGCAGGTTGTATTAGCGAATTATACTAATACAGCCAAATTCTCTGACAATTTTTTTTTCTTCACGACATTCACACAGCTCTATTTCTATGTAAGCTAATTTTACTTTAATTTCCTTCTAATTTTTAATGTTTCAAATGCTCTAAACTAGAGAAATCAAGAAGCTTAAATATATTCTCATGAACACTTCAATGTTTTAAAATTCAAAATTTCTTATATAATATATAACATATATAACTGTTAAAATTTCAAAATCGGTAATCTTATACAATGTTTCTGCGGATTAAAATAAACCATTTAAATTAAAAAAAAATTAAAATAGTTTTTTGAAAATTGTAAACCTTTATCAGATTCTTGAGAAAATCAAAAAGCAATTATTTAAAATTTAAAAATCCATTTTTATGTTGTCAAAAGAATCAAACAAATTTTATTGATAAGTTAACAATATGTCTCTATCATTTACGTGAATAATTTGTTATTACTTTTTTGGTGGCCAATTCTGTAGAAAATCTGTTGATACTTTATTATTTTTTGTTCAATATTCGTGTTTTCGAAATCATTCAAATTTCATACAAATTTTATAATAGTGACCACGCCTTTATCCGTTTCTTTAAAAAACCTGTAATAGGGAACACACTAATTGGATTTAAATCCGGGGAATATAGTAGCAAATTGAAATGTTTACTACATTTCCATTATCGAAATATCTTAGCCACAAAAATAAGGAATATAGGTAAAATTTGAATCTTTTATGGTATCGGTATGAAATCTTTTAGGATGGCTTTAGTTCGAATTCGCTTCAAATTTGAATAAAAATAAAAATATTAGGTTTTTAAAAGTATAAATTTAACATTTGAAATTTAATTTAGTAATTTTGATCTATCGGTCTGAGTTAGAACCGCCTAAAGAAATGAAAACCACCAATCAATTTTTAATTTCAAATAATTTCGGAATGACTGAATTTTGAATAAATTGATAGTTCCTTATCAAATGTAAGAATGTTTTACAAATTGCCGTTCTTTTATTCTCGAACTGCACCACTTTTATGACATGGGGTAACTTTTAAATATTAACCAAATCGATTTTAAACAAATACAAATTGGAAAATATTCTTTATCAAAAAATTTCCTAACATATGTTAAATAATTTAAAAATTCCTAAATTTATCGAAATTAAGTTAGCTGGGTGATTTCAATGCTTAAATCTAATTCAAGCTGTGAAAAATATTTTAATAATTTATTGACTATTATATGCATCGTACTTTTACATTTTCTTTATAACTATTATTCTTATTTAGCTATCGCCATCAGTTTTAATTTATTAAATTTGTTTCGATGAAAAAATAGTTTAACAAATTTAATTGAAAGAGAGCTGGTGCTTGTTTTGGGTTTCGATATAAGACGAACAAACTCTTAAAATCTCAAAAATTTACAATTAAACCGTAGATCAAAATTGGTTTCTCTGTAATCGTTTATAAAGTAAACGTTTCCCGTAAGACTTTTCATATTAATTATTCATCACAAATTTCTATATTTTTTGTTATTTATAATGATGGAGGAAATGCTTTGTCCGTAAATAAAAAATAAAATTATTGTACGGCATAAATTATAACGATCCAAGTTACAAGATGTGAGTTAAAAAATTAAAGTTTCTTTGTATCGCGATTATGCCATAGTTTAGAAGATCTAGAATATGATTATCATGAAATATTCTTGGCTTTAATTATGCCAACTATTTTAAACTCAACCATACTGTTAAAACTACTACAGTAAAATGGAAATGTGAACATCGCTTATACCCTATATACACTTTGTCATTTAAAGTTAGAATTTAGACTAAAAAATTTAAATTTAGAGTCAATTGGTATTCCATAACCAAAATGCTTGAAATTTTAGACAATTTAATTTTTACAAATTTATTTCTGGCCCAATCTCTTTATATTAACAAACCTTCGTTATCATTTATCATAAACAAATGTTTGTGATAAATTACTCTATTTAGAAGGATTTTGGTGTTTGATAAGATTTAGAGTTAATATTATTTAAATTGTAAGTTTTTACAAGTAATCGTGTTTGTATCTGTTGATGAAATTTATAATTCAAGTTTTAGTCAGCCGCGAGAACTTAGAATTTAAGAGCGCGGCACAATTAGGAACTGTCTTATCGACTTTAAAAGAGAGGAGAGCTGCAGTTCTGTGTTAGCCCTATACTACAAATCATTATTGAAAGAAAAATTTAATGTTCAATCATATTTTATTTAGAAGCATTTAATGAATCATTTAGGTGTGAAAACGGAAATATATTTATCTGTATTTATCGATATTTATCAATACATCTGGAACAAACCGTTTTATTTGAAACAGAGCATTACATTTGTGCCACATTTTAGTTACTCTAAATCACTCATTCTAAATTTCTTGCTGAATGCCGCAATGTCTAAATTTAGAATTTGATGTCCATAAAGTTACGTGCATGCCAGAACCACTTTTAAATCTATTCCCAATTAGCCTCCAACTAAACTACTAAATCAGCTTCACAAGCCTCAACCTTCAACTCAACCTCAAAAGTTCCAACGCAATCCCTAACAAAATCACAAAATCAATCGCTAAACGTTCTTTTATTACAAAGTCCAGACATCGAAACTTTAAGACGGACGGATGGACTTTTTTTTTTTGGTTTTTTGTGCTCAGAGACCTTTGAAAAGTCGAGAAAAGTGATTCTGGATACACCAAACCTTTGGTAATTTTGGGCAGGATTTCAATAACTTTGGTCTTGCGGACCGATTTTAAAAATTCAAATTTTTTAGTTGTTTAACCCATATATTTGAGCAAATTCTTTAAACTTAGCCATTTGTGAAACGATTAAAAACATTTAAAATGAAAATTAAATCAATTTTTAACATATCAAAATATTGTTTACGTTTAATTTTTTTTTAGGCCGAGTATATAGGATAAAATTTTGGACGATTTAGGCCTGTGCGGCTAAGTATAAATTGCTTACAATAGGTTAAACTCATTTCTTGCATAAACTTGTTCTAAAATTCGTAAATTAGCTTGGACCAATAAGTTCAGAATTAGGATATCTTCGGTTAGGATTTGGTAGCGCTTGCCTATGCAAATATAAACAAAATTTTAACGGTATTTTGAACTAGATTTTTTTTTCAAATAAATCAAGTTTATTTAATATATGCTACTCAGTTGCTTTTGAAAAATTGAATACCATTCAAAAGCAAAATTTGAAAAATTTTGAATAAAAGAAAGTTTTTAACATTAAATCACATCTAGAAATTGGTTGCAAGGTCATTGAAAAATTCAGAAACTTTTAAGTTTGAAGATAAAAAAAAATGGCTGAAAAACCATTTAAATAAGCGAAATTTTTAATAAGCTTATTACGATTGTTACCTATAATTTTGAACTAAATACGATCCTTTTAGGTTTAACCTATATTATCTGAAACGTTTAAAAAAAAAAGGAAACCCTTTCGAAGTTATAAGAAAATGTAAATTTTTGTTTTTCAATTTTATTAGACCAGACCTATTTCTAAAATTTTTAAATATTTCCCCAACAACTTTTAAAAATTTTTGTTAAATCTTACTTTAAAATTGGTGAATTTTTCGAAATTCATTTCAATTCATCTAAGAATCTATACAAAATATTTTAAATTTTTGGAAATTTAAAACAAAATCGAAAATTGCAAATTTTGAGTTGCGCTAATAAACCTAGATATTTAATTTTGGAATTTTTAAACAATCTTTAATGCACCTTAATGTACATTTTATTTTAATTTGTAATTTTTTTAATTCTACAAATTGCACAGTTTAAAATTAATAATTTCTAAAACTTGAAAATTATGTGTGCAATTTCTGACTAAAATTCTCATACTTCAGCTTTTTAGACTCAACTTAGATTTATACCACAGATTTAGCACTTTTGAGTGTGAGATACATTTTCTTCAATGACGGTGAGTTTACAATATTAATACTAAATCTCTGTTTAGGGTGGCACGGCACAATAATTTACTCTGTAAAAAGTTGAGGACTTACACAAATGTTCAAATCACTATCTTCTAATATTAAAGACTTCTTAATTCTAGAAAAATAAAAATTTAATAGCAACATTTTGTTTCAAACTTTGTCAGACTATGAATTAAAAAAAAATTAATACGGTTGTTTTAGGCATAAGCAGTCTTCTAATTATCATAGAATTATTAAAGTAAAGAAATCGTTTTAGTCATTAACATTAATGATTTCATACACAAAAAAATTAATCACCAATTAATAAAATTTAAAATTAATATAAAACAAAACAAGAAATTTAGAAAATATTAAAATTAAGTCAAAATATAAAAAAAAAAAAATCAAAAATAGAGTCCTTCAAATTTGAAGCTGTGAGAAAAGTTAAACATCATACATTTCAAAGATAAGTTTTCAAATTTTTTTTTTAATTTTATTGCAACTCGTCTATCCGATTATATTTAGCACGGAATTGTTTGGATTCCTCTATGTCTTTAATAAGTGTGCTAAAATACAATCAAGTTAATATTGAGTAAAATGTTGGTGCTAATTAAATTCATAATTTATTTTTGGTACTCTGTGATATATTACTGTATTCTAATTTTATTGATTGTATCAGTAGATTTAAATGAAATCAACTTTGCTGTATATCCTCTTGGCCGCCTTATGATCAACATCATATGCTATCAGGTGCTACTTCAAAATTTAACTCACAAAAGGGAATAAAAAATATGTTATGTTCATTTCTATTTATATTTACAGATTTTTTTTGTAATGTCATATTTAGAGGTCACTACATTTGCCTGAAAAAAATCCAGACTACTAAAAATCAAAAGAAATTTTAAAGTTAAAATCGAGAAGACCATAGAAAAGAAATCCAGAAAAATGGTAGTATACAATCATATTCCCGAAAGTAAAAATCTTCAAAAAATTATAAAATAATGTGCCCTATCAAAAAGCAAGGCCAGATTAAATTTGCATGAATATCAACATTTGCAGAATATAAATTTCAATACGGTTTATCAATTCATAACAGATTCCGTTAATCGAAACACTACTTATTAGTTCAAAAAGGTAAAATGTACTGCATATAATAAACCATGGTTCAATTCTTTACTCCTACAGCTAAAGCTAAAACTTGTAAAAGATTTTATAAACTTTGTAAAAAATATCCACAGAATATATTTTTTAAACAAACGCATGAATCACTTAAAAAGGAACTTAAAAAACTAATTATTAAAAGTAAGAAAGATTATTACACATTGAAATTCCATTGAAATATTCCTAATCCTAAAAAAATGTGGAGTTTAATTAAGGAAGTTTTAACTAATAATGCTCCGTCTCGAAACTCTGCAGAGACTAATATTATTTTAAAAGATAACAACACATTAATTACCGATCAACAGCAAATTGCTAACAAATTCAACGAATATTTTATAAATGTTGGAATAAATTTAGCAGGTCAGAGCTTACCTAATAGTAATTATTACATGACACCTAAACTAATTACTAGATTATTAACCTCATTTCCAAAGATTACTATAGATGAAGTCAGTAATTGTATTAACAGTATGAAGGAAAACTGCTCTCCTGGTTATGATAACATACCAGCTACTTTAATCAAAAATATTGTTATAATTATTGCTAATTTCTTAACTGCGTTAATAAATTTGTGGATTGAGCATTGTGGAATTCCATCGTATACCTAAAAAAGTTTTGTGTTATTCCCATCTTCAAATCAGTTGACCGCTCATTACTTACCAATTACCGACCTATTTCTGTTTTATCCATTTTCAGAAAATTTTCGAAAATATAATTCATAAATCTCTGTTAGAACATTTAAATTTCAATAAAATAATACATAATAATCAATATGGGATCACCAGAAATTACAGTACAGTTTCAGCCACCGTGAACCTAATTGAAAATATATATCAATCAATTGAAGCTAAGAATTGCACTTCATGTTTATTCCTAAATTTACAGAAAGCCTTCGATTGTGTCAATCACGCAATTCTATTAAAGAAATTGACTCTTTACGGTGTTTCCGGTGCAGCTATTAAACTATTTGAAAATCGTCCGACCGACAGAGAACAAACAGTTAAATTAAACCAGAACGAGTCTTCAAGCCTTAGAGTATGTTGTGGGGTTCCTCAAGGCTCAATTCTAGGGCCAACCTTATTTTTAATTTACATTAATGACGTTTTTGACTTAGATCTGAAAGGAAAAATTCAATTATTTGCTGATGACGCGGCTCTGATTTATAAAGCCTTTTCATATTCAGAATTAAAAAATGATATGGAACAAGACATAATGAAATTAAATGAATATTTTTTAAATAATAGCCTTAGACTTAATTTAGTTAAATCTAATTTCCTAATTTTTTTCTTAAAGCCTATGTCAAATGAAATTTTTAATGAAATTATGTGTAATGATAATGTTATAAAGCGGGACGTATCAACGCGATATCTAGGGCTAAATATTTATAGTAATTTAATATGTTCCGAAGATTGTAAGAGAATTCAATCCAGTTTCGAACTGATGAGCTTATGATTATGAAAAAATCAATCCTCTCATCAGGCCGCGGCGACTGGCCATCATTCAAACGCAATTTGAACGCAATTTTTTTAAATGTTAGATAAAAATCGATAGGGTTTTTACAATTTTAAACGCCGCTCCAGTACCATTAGAAATTATAATTGTTTAAAATTTTCTTACTTTCAAAATTCACATATTTCTATTCTTAGCTATTCCTAAATTTATGTAGTGTCTAAATTTTTAATATCTCAACATTGTACTTAGAGGCAAAGTCACATTTTAGTCTCAGGGTATAGGTAAAACTATATTAATTCAGTTTTACCAAGTGGATAACCAAACTAGTTTAAAAAGGACCCTATACACGTAACAGTCAGTTATCATTCCAATCCGTCAAACACAATTTTTCACAAAATTTATTAAACACCAGTTCAAATCTAACAAACCAAATATATTCTCTGATTTTATTGTTAAAATTAACAAAATATCAACAAAATAAATATTTTTTGTAGCTTGGCTAGAAAATCTGAGAGTGTCAGTGGCTATCAGACAGTATGTAATTTTTGAATGCTAATATACTAACATCATACACAAATCGCAGCCTTAAATGACATATTTGATAGTGGCTTTTTAGCTGCAGCTCTAGTCAACTATACCTGTTCCTACAGCCGATTTTCAGCCCTAATCCAAATGGGGTCACCAATTCCCAAATGGGGTAACCAAAACTATGATTTTAACCCTCTGTCTCTGTGTTCATGTGAGGTTTATTAATAAACCATAGGATATCATTCTACCATAGGATCAATCAGTCAACACCAAAAACCCCACAATTTTTGATATTATCTTTTAGTTTTGAATTTAGGTGAATTGTCGATTTCTGGTTGTTGTTAACATTTTTCTTATGTTATGAATTAATTT
Organism: Tipula vernalis; assembly: GCA_958295665.1. Classification (NCBI taxonomy): domain Eukaryota; kingdom Metazoa; phylum Arthropoda; class Insecta; order Diptera; family Tipulidae; genus Tipula; species Tipula vernalis. The sequence goes on along the minus strand of OY282558.1, from coordinate 313,091,224 downwards.
CATAAGAAGTTGTTAAACCTCTAAAGATTAATTTACAGGAATATATTACACAGGAACGTTATTTATTTAGGTGTTGGATGTATGTATATATTGAAAACAATCTAAGTTGATAAAATTCTGGTCGGGCTTATTCAATAACAATTTAAGTTACCGAAATGTATTACCCACTACGAAATTTTTGGAATATAAGTACGCTGCTTAATATGGTTTAAGCACAATGAGCAATTTTTTTGTTATGACAAAGGAGCTTTATTACTTACAATTATTACAGCAACACAATTCTCCCAACTTTTTGAATTATATTCCTTAACTATTGAAAACCCCGCCGATCCGAACCAATATAGCTCTAAGGTCTACAATGAATTATTTTAGAATATGCCCTGATACTCCTTTTTGAGCAAGCTATTAAGTTTAGACCAAATTGACAATCAAAGAAGCTTTTCTTCTTATTGTTCTGTTTTGAAAAGATGCATTTGAAAATTATTTAAAAGATCTTAAAAATATGATTTGTTATAGTACATTTTTGGATTTTGAATGGTAGGGTCTGACGCCCCTTCGTACATTTTAATGTGTAATTTAGCGTAATTTATTGATTAGAAATGATCAAGACCAACAATGCACCTAAAATGTGAAACACTAGCAATGTCCAACAAATACTGAAAATTTATTTGAAAAAGCGAGTACCTCACTTGAAAATCTTTTAAAATTTATTTTAGCGCGTAAACAATCGTGAAGAAGTTTTTCTTTGTATTGCTTGCTTTAAGACATTAAAACAATACTTTTTTTTTTTTTAATTTTTGTTGAATGTTAATTAATTCTTGTAATTTCTAAATATGCTACCGGTCTTACGACACTTTTAAATGTGTTTTTTTTTTTTTTATTAACACGTAGAAACATTTTAGTATTTACGAACGGTAAATTCAACGAAAACCGGCTAATAGACAGAATTCTATTTATTTCATTTTAATTTAATATGTTCCGAAGATTGTAAGAGAATTCAATCCAGTTTCGAACTGATGAGCTTTTGATTATGAAAAAATCAATCCTCTCATCAGGCCGCGGCGACTGGCCATCATTCAAACGCAATTTGAACGCAATTTTTTTAAATGTTAGATAAAAATCGATAGGGTTTTTACAATTTTAAACGCCGCTCCAGTACCATTAGAAATTATAATTGTTTAAAATTTTCTTACTTTCAAAATTCACATATTTCTATTCTTAGCTATTCCTAAATTTATGTAGTGTCTAAATTTTTAATATCTCAACATTGTACTTAGAGGCAAAGTCACATTTTAGTCTCAGGGTATAGGTAAAACTATATTAATTCAGTTTTACCAAGTGGATAACCAAACTAGTTTAAAAAGGACCCTATACACGTAACAGTCAGTTATCATTCCAATCCGTCAAACACAATTTTTCACAAAATTTATTAAACACCAGTTCAAATCTAACAAACCAAATATATTCTCTGATTTTATTGTTAAAATTAACAAAATATCAACAAAATAAATATTTTTTGTAGCTTGGCTAGAAAATCTGAGAGTGTCAGTGGCTATCAGACAGTATGTAATTTTTGAATGCTAATATACTAACATCATACACAAATCGCAGCCTTAAATGACATATTTGATAGTGGCTTTTTAGCTGCAGCTCTAGTCAACTATACCTGTTCCTACAGCCGATTTTCAGCCCTAATCCAAATGGGGTCACCAATTCCCAAATGGGGTAACCAAAACTATGATTTTAACCCTCTGTCTCTGTGTTCATGTGAGGTTTATTAATAAACCATAGGATATCATTCTACCATAGGATCAATCAGTCAACACCAAAAACCCCACAATTTTTGATATTATCTTTTAGTTTTGAATTTAGGTGAATTGTCGATTTCTGGTTGTTGTTAACATTTTTCTTATGTTATGAATTAATTTCATAAGAAGTTGTTAAACCTCTAAAGATTAATTTACAGGAATATATTACACAGGAACGTTATTTATTTAGGTGTTGGATGTATGTATATATTGAAAACAATCTAAGTTGATAAAATTCTGGTCGGGCTTATTCAATAACAATTTAAGTTACCGAAATGTATTACCCACTACGAAATTTTTGGAATATAAGTACGCTGCTTAATATGGTTTAAGCACAATGAGCAATTTTTTTGTTATGACAAAGGAGCTTTATTACTTACAATTATTACAGCAACACAATTCTCCCAACTTTTTGAATTATATTCCTTAACTATTGAAAACCCCGCCGATCCGAACCAATATAGCTCTAAGGTCTACAATGAATTATTTTAGAATATGCCCTGATACTCCTTTTTGAGCAAGCTATTAAGTTTAGACCAAATTGACAATCAAAGAAGCTTTTCTTCTTATTGTTCTGTTTTGAAAAGATGCATTTGAAAATTATTTAAAAGATCTTAAAAATATGATTTGTTATAGTACATTTTTGGATTTTGAATGGTAGGGTCTGACGCCCCTTCGTACATTTTAATGTGTAATTTAGCGTAATTTATTGATTAGAAATGATCAAGACCAACAATGCACCTAAAATGTGAAACACTAGCAATGTCCAACAAATACTGAAAATTTATTTGAAAAAGCGAGTACCTCACTTGAAAATCTTTTAAAATTTATTTTAGCGCGTAAACAATCGTGAAGAAGTTTTTCTTTGTATTGCTTGCTTTAAGACATTAAAACAATACTTTTTTTTTTTTTAATTTTTGTTGAATGTTAATTAATTCTTGTAATTTCTAAATATGCTACCGGTCTTACGACACTTTTAAATGTGTTTTTTTTTTTTTATTAACACGTAGAAACATTTTAGTATTTACGAACGGTAAATTCAACGAAAACCGGCTAATAGACAGAATTCTATTTATTTCATTTTAATTTAATATGTTCCGAAGATTGTAAGAGAATTCAATCCAGTTTCGAACTGATGAGCTTATGATTATGAAAAAATCAATCCTCTCATCAGGCCGCGGCGACTGGACGTGTTAATAAAAAAAAAAATAAAAAAAAAAACACATTTAAAAGTGTCGTAAGACCGGTAGCATATTTAGAAATTACAAGAATTAATTAACATTCAACAAAAATTAAAAAAAAAGTAAAATTAGCGTTCACAGCTTATGTGATTGTCATGAAGAAGAAAAAATTGTAATTGAATTTATCTATATTAGTACGATTCGCTAGTATATAAAGCACTGGACATTCTGTATATATAGAATGTAAATTGTGGTATAGTCAGTCCAGTCGCTGCGGCCTGATGAGAGGATTGATTTTTTCATAATCATAAGCTCATCAGTTCGAAACTGGATTGAATTCTCTTACAATCTTCGGAATATATTAAATTACAATTAAATAAATAGAATTCTGTCTATTAGCCGGTTTTCGTTGAATTTACCGTTCGTAATACTAATATGTTTCTACGTGTTAATAAATAAAACACATTTAAAAGTGTCGTAAGACCGGTAGCATATTTAGAAATTATAAGAATTAATTAACATTCAACAAAAATTAACAAAAGTAATAATAGTAACTTATCATGGAAGGATCACATAACTGAAATTAAATGTAAAATCTTACCATTTATAGGTGTCTTAAGAAGAGTAGCACATATATTACCTCAAAGTCTGAGTATGAATTTGTACTATAGCTATATCCACTCTAACCTAATATATTTAATCCAGATTTGGGGTGCCGCAAGTTCTGAGCATATTAAGGACTTGCAAATAATATAAAATAAAGCTCTGAAAGCTATCAAACGTCTTCCCTCCTCCCCAAAATGACAGTCTATAAAATCAGGCATAATCTATTGGTTTAATGTACATCTTCCCACAAATTTGTCTGTGACTGATAGAGCCACCAGGCAATCATTTGATTATCGTCTTCCAAATTACAAATTTTCGAGTACCCAAAATAGCATATTTTATATAGGTTTAGATATATTTAATCGGTTGGATGAGGATAAAAAGGACAAAAAAATTTCAAAATTCAAAACTTATATTAAAAACAAACTCTACATAAAGTTCATTAATCAGTACAATATTTCTCATCGATAATATTAATTAGAGTCCATGATTTTTTGGTCTTGTTTTATAAATTGATATTTTCTATATACCAGTTTGGTTTACTATAATGTCTGTTGTTGTTTTAATTGTATGTCATTTTTGTTAAATATTAAACTTAATATAATAAATTAAATTTATATTTCAGTTTATATTTTAATTATTGAAATTGAATTTAATTTAACAATATTGGAAATTTCCACTACTTCTGTATGTTATAATGTTTTCCTGTATAAAAATTGTACTAAATTTTTTCTAGGAAAATAAAAGATAAAAAAAAAAAAATTATTAATTACTACAATACGATAACAAAAGGATATATAATTTCATGTCATCCTTGTATAGAATGACAAATGCTAAGCAACTTTGGGGAGCTTTTATTTTAAAACGTAAAACTTAAAATATGACACATGAAATTAATTTTAATTTTTTATAGAATTAAAATAGTCTACAGTAAATATAGTTACGTATAGTTTTTCTCTAATCTCGGATTTAAAACCACAATACACAAACTATAAGAATTCAAAATTAGATTTAAGTGAAAAACTTAAAATCGCTTATTTTATAAAACAAATTCCTCTTTACCTATATTATACGTATATGCCAAGTACCTACTACAAAACATAAAAAAAATCATTCGATTAGCCATAAAACACACAACATATCACATTACCAAACATCATAAAATATCAACAACAGCCATAAAACCTTTTTTTTTTTTGTATATAAATGTGTATACAGCATAAAAACCACAGATTTTTCATATTTTTAATTTTCCATGCAAATTTTTTTTTTTTTTTTGGTTAAAAAACATTTATAAATTCCATTAACTTTTATAAATACCAAAACTACACAAAAAAAAAAAATAGAATTCAGTATGGCGTCATAAAATAGTTGCCTAGCAACCATAAAAAAAAAATATAAAATACATTTTATGAATATTTTCTCTCTTCTGTTTTCCATTCCATCTCGTTTTATTTAATCCAAATCAATCTTTAAATTCATATATTTTCTCCCTTTTTGTCCTACTCTGTTAATAATAATAAACCAACAAACAGACACAAAAAAACGAAAAAAATGAAATTTCTATTTGATAATTTTAAAACCACACCCCTTTCAACTTGATACAAACAAAATCCAAGTAATTTTTAACTTTTTCGTGTAAAATACTTTGTATGTGCCATAGAAAAAGGTAGTTGATAAATTACTCATTTTTCTTACATTAAAATAAAATCAAAACGATTGTTCGGCATCTTTATTTAATTTTATTAATTAATTTATTTAATAATAATTGAATAGGTCAACAAATTGTGCCAGTTTTTTATACGCCGTGCGGCTATATAACAATAATAATAAAAATGTTTATATATATAATAAACACAAAATTGTTTTATTATGATTAAGTCAACAAATCTAAATAGAGAGAAATGCCAGAAAACCCCTCAATAACACAAAAAATCATCATCATCATCATAAAATAATAATTCTAATTATTATTATACGTCATAAAAAAAAATAAAACAGTTCACACATTCCAATTAATTTTACTATATTATTATATACTATGTGTATATAATAAATAAATATATATATATATATATATATGTATATATATAAAAAAAAGTAATAATAATAATAAAATAAAATTCTTATTATTATTATTACGATTATTGTTATGATTTGTTTACTAAACTAAAAATAAAACTACAAAACACAAGATATAATCATAATCATAATAATAATTTTTTTTATTGTATATAGCCGAATTGATTGCCATTTCGACAACAACAACACCACCAACAAAAATGTATGTATACACACAACATACAAAAAATTCACGCGTGTTTCGTTTTTTATGTTTTTTTTTTTTTTTTTTTTTTTTGATTTTATAATCAAGAAATAAAAAAAAACTACGAAATATACACTGAATGACAATAATTGGTAATTTTTTATTTTTATTAAACTGAAGAAAAAAAAAATACAAAAAAATTGTGATAGATCAGTAATGTTGAAACATTTGGTTTTATTGTTATTTTGAACTATTTGAGACTTTGAGAGTGAATTTTGTTGTTGTTCGTTTTTTTTTTTTTTTTTTTTTTTTCATTTCAGCTGATATAAATGACATTTTTTCTAGATCAGTATACTTTTATATTTATGTATAATATACACAACAATGTGATGAATACGCGTTCGTGCTGTGTATTATCAAAATGATTTTGCACTTGAATTTTTAGTTTTTTTTTGGTAATTTAGAGATTAATGAACTTTTGTTGGGCGGGCGATTGATAAATATTTTGTTTAGAAATGGGTTAGTAGGTTTATTTTTGAAATGTTGCATGATCATATATATTTTTTTGGAGTACATATTTGGATCGACAGCAGATGTTTTAAATTCGTTTTGCGCAAGAGCAATAGGGAAGACATACTCTTAATAGGTCTGTGGAAGCTATATGTTGTGTATTAGGGTCAAGGGCTTTCTCTTAAATTTTTTTTTCAAAGTTAATTTTTCTCCGTAGATGCTGTGCGATCATTATAATTTTTCTTCAAAATATACTAACGGATGATAATATTGTTATTATAAATATGCCTATTGTAAAATTCAGCTATATTGTTATAATGGTATATGTTGTTTTTGAAAAATATTAGTTCGACTGTTAAGCGCTTTCTTTACCCACTGAAAAACAAATAGAAAATCAGTTCTTGACCGAATTTATCAAACAATACTATTTTCAAAATATAAATTCAAAAAAAATTTAACTGGCCGAGAATATGAAAATTTAATTTTTTTTCGTCCGAAAAAAATTATTTAGAACCGAAAACATGCCATTTTCATTTTGTCAGCCACTTAAAATTTGTTTTGAATTTTTTGGTTTCTAAATAATATTGCACGGTATATTTGGTCAATAACCAAAAGGTTTTAACGAAAATAACACAATAATTTTGTAATTATACCGAAAAAACTAAATCCGATTTTTCTTTTCGTTTTTCAATGGATAAAGCGCTTAACTCATATAAGTTAAATAATATACCTAAATGGTAATCGGTAAGTTGTAAACATGGTTACTTTACTTTAAAACATTTGAAAAAAATCGAATTAAGCATTCGCGTGTACAAAGAAAAACATAGCATACCGATTATCTTCCGTTTCTTCGACAAATATTTTTGTTATTTAGAGATTTTTACTTGAAACATTTTTAAGTTGGAGTTGAAAAATGCGACTGTTCCGTAAGGTCTTTCTGAATTCGATTGATTCGATTAATTTTTTATTCCTCATTTAACGTTACCCTCATTTTATTGTACCTTATTGAGTTTTGAAATATCCTGTTTTGAAATATCGAATTTTGTACCATATCGCGTTTTGTACCATATCGCGTTTTGAAATGTCGCGTTTTGTTTCATATCGCGTTTTATACCATATCGCGTTGTAAGTTGTTCGACTGTAATCATTAACTAAACTTATTGGTTTGGTATTTAATTTAAAGGAGTTTTTCAAAGCTTAATGGTATTTTACCTATAACAGGCAAATGTCGAGTTTTTTGTTTAATTTCTAAAATAATGCTTGTTGCGGCAAAATTCTTGTTGTGATTTTCGGTTGAACAGATGCACCATACACTATTTTGGTTGATTTTTTCAAATTAGTTTTGTGCATTAAATATTAAGTTTCAGTAGATTTAAAATTTAATAAACCAATATTTAAATTAATTAAAATCAAAGTATGGTTCCGATTTTAATAGCTGTGCTTTTATATTTTGTTGGCGTGCCTAATTTTGAGCAAATTAATGTAACCTTACAACTTTCCTTTCTGTCTTTTTACTTGTTTGCTTTACTATTTTTTTGCAGATGTAGAAAAAGCTGCCGGTTCATTTGTGATATTATCAAAAACTCATTTGTTCTAATATGCTAATAAAGCGGATCCCCAGAGCAAAGTTGTTGAACTTTTTTAACAAAATTTGGGAAGAAAGTCGGCAACTGGTGCACTGATTTTCTTTGAATAAAAACGAAATGTAAAAATAAAATTTCTTAGCCTGACGTTTTAATTTTTTCGGTTTATCTCACATATTACAAGTAACATCATCGGAAGACAGCCGTTTTGATATAGTTGGTTATTACTATTCTCTACAAAGGGGGAGGGCGGGGCGGGGGGGGGGGGAAGGGGGGGGGGAATTATACTAATCATTTTGTTCAGTGTACTTACTCTGTTTACCTTTACCAAAAAAATTGTTTCTTCAATCGAATTAGAGACTATAATCAGACTGGCATCAGTTTGGTCTTCAGCTGCAAACACATATTTTTTGAATTTATATTGATATTGAGCCAAGTTCTAAGAATACATACTTGGTTATATTAATAACAATTTATTTGTTTTGGGTTTTAAATTCTATGTGATAACAAATTTAAAAGGAGATGAGAAGGACGTGTTATTAATTCAATGTAATTTAGTGATTGGTAATTATATATGTATGTATTGAATTAAATAATTTAACATAATTTTTTGTTTACAATATATACCTCCATATCATATTTTTTTAATGCATTTAACCACAATTTTGTGCATTTTATATAAGTGGAAACATTTTGTTAATGGTTTAAGTGAATGTAGTTTTTTGGAAAAAGATACTATTCGGGGATAAGTTTGCAGGTAAATTCACACCATTTGATAGCATTAGTAAATACGGTTGTGAATACGATCAGAGCCGAATTATTGTTTTGCCACCCCCAGGCCAATTGAGAATTACCCCGCCCCCTTATTTAGTTTATTATTACCAATAGGTTCACCTCAATATCCATCCTATTTAACAAAACCGAATCATCCGTTAGGCGTGAGGTTTACACCAATTCAACAACACAAGTTTTTGAATGGAAAATGCTCGAATGTTTCAAAACTTGTATATACAGTATAACCAACTGTACTGAATATATTGATATTAAATATAACGCTTCCACAAAATTATATGTAAAATATATTTTCCGAACATCCCCTTTACCAGATGAAGTAAAATATGTCATTACTTTTTGTCTATTTTGTTGTTTATCGTATTGTATCATAATACAGCGCTTGAGGTAAAACATGATTTTATTCACCATTTTAATAACAAAAAACTTTTTTTTTGTTCTCTAAGTTTAAAATATAGCAAAAATGACGTTATGATAACTTGAAAATTCATATAGACATGATAGTAAATAGAGCAGAATTGCTTGCTAAAGTTTGTTTTTATTTTTTCTATAGTGTTTACCTCGGTTTTCTATAGTTGTGTTTACAGAACAATTCGAAATCAAATTATTGACGAACGCTATGATGCGAGCGGAGTTATATGAAAATAGTGTTTATTTAATTTTAATTTTTGTAATTTGTAAAAATTGAATTAACTAATTAATCTGATGTGTAGTTAAAAGTGTGATTATTGATTTGGAATAGCTCTGTCATTTTAAATGCCAGAAAATTTCATAAATTTTATGTTATATTCATTATATATATATATATATATATATATATATATATATATATATATATATATATATATATATATATATATATATATATATATATATATACATATATATATAACTTTTGGGTCATTAAACATTTATTAAAACTGTATTCAACCAAATTCACCACGTTTTAACTGAAAAGTACAAGCTAAAATTCATTGTTTTTGCAACATATATTGATTTAGATTTATTTCAAATTTCGGAAATTTTTAAACACAATTTTAGTATTAATCAGATTTTCTAATCATTCCAATTTTAACAAACAAAAAATTTTTTAAATTTTACGAAATTACAATTTTCAACATCTTTTAATTTAGTTTTATTAAGTCAAACAAATTTAGTCAATTTTATAAAATTAAAACAATAGACGTTTTACGATTTTATAAAGATTCAAACTTTTCAGAATTCGGGATTTGTTAAATTAATAATTATCAAATTTTATAAAATATTTTAACATTTACTAGAATTTTTGGACAATCCAAATTTGATTTTGTAAAAATTGTAATTAAGAATTATAAAATTTTAAAATATTGTCAAATTCTGTTTTAATTAAACATTAAATTAATTCAGAATATTTACTTAAAAACATACGACAATGGAAATCTTAAATTAATTCAAGCGAATGGAATTATTACCAGATTCAGGTTATTAACTTTTTTATTTATTTTATATTTACTAAAATAAATCTTTGAATTTGAAATTAGTAAAATTGAAGAGTTTTAGAAACAAAAAATTTTAACATTAATTTTTAATTCGGTTTTTAATATCAAATCAAATATTAAACATTTTTAAAATACTCTTAAAATTTAAAAATTATTCATGAATGATTTTAACATTTCAAAATTTTGACAGTTTAAAATTAATTAACATAATTATAAAAACGCATTCATTCAATTTTTCGATTTGGGACATATCAATTCAGATGCTTCATATTGACTGTTAAAAATTAAATTCAACGTTCCTTTAAATCCATCATCAGTTTAACAGAGAAAGAGATGAGTGCGTAAACCCGCATCTTCTTTGTTGGAAGCCAAAACGTCCACGTGTCGAAACGTTTTTACACAGAGACCAGAGAATGACATCGGAAAAGAGACTTATTTAGCACAGATTAGAAATTACACTTACTTTGGTATTAATAAGTTTAAATTGAACAAACTTTATTTACATTAAGACATTTTGACCAAAATTAAAATTTTTAAAGATATTAGTACGAACTTTTAGTTTTTTTTTATAAATTAGAAAACTCAAAATTCAAAATTTTATAACGTGGATTTTGTATTTTAGGGAATTTTTAAAATTTTACGAAATAACAAATTTATATTATTTTTGCAGATACTTTGAAATTCCAATTTAGAAATATTTTTGAATTTAATTTTATGAAATCTATATTAAATTGGCAATAAACCAGAAAATTTGGTAAACTTTATGAATTATAAAACTAAAAGATGTTTCACAATTTTTTATACCTTCAAACGATTTAGAATTTGCTACGAACTTTACTAAACAATTATTTTACAAAATAGAAATTAGACATACTATATATAAATTTAAAAAATTTACAATTTTTGTAATTTTTTTTTATTAATTTGTACGATGGTTACCATTTTTAACTAATTAATTATTATTTAGAACAGCAATATTCGTAAAAAGTTAAAAATTATAAAATTTTAAAATAATGTCAAATTTTATTTGAAATGAACATTTACCTAATTAAATCAGAGATTTAAACAAAAATTTTATTCCGAATCCAAAATTCAAAGTGACAATAGAAATTTTAAATGAACGAGTATTCAAACATTTTTAAAATTTTGAAAAACTTTAACAAACGGCTTTTGGTAAATGAAGACAATTTTTTCTTAAAAATTTCAAAGTTGGAGAGTTTAAAACATTTTTGAAAGAATTCGTTTGAATTACAAATGTTTTTATAAAAATTTTATTCGGAATTTCAGAAAATTAAAGTGATTTAAAAATAAAATTTTTTTCGAATCTTTTTTTACACTTTAAACGTCACATTTCAATAATTTCAAACTATAAATAAAGAGATTATCTATTTAGAGGATTTAATATTTTTAAACTTTTGTGTGATAGATATGTATTAGATTTTCAAACAATCCATAAATTTGTGTGCATTTTTTTTAATTCCTAAAAATAACAGAAGAACGGAATTTAACACAAATTGAGCTATGAAATAAGACCTTAGTTAATAGGGCGATAATTATTTTTATGGATTTACTTTAATATAGTACAATATAGCTCTTATCAAATGTGTAATACGCCGAATTCTGTGACCTGATTTGAAAAGCTCAATAAGACTCAATAATATATTAAAGTGCAAAAGTGCGATAATTAATTTTTTTATTAATTTTTTTTTCGTTTTTAAGGTGCAATACAAAAATATTGGGAACAGTAATAAAATCATGATTCAGATTGCCTTTATATAATTTGTCAATATCTTTGGAAAAAATTAAATTCAAGGTACCTGCAGAAAATCTGTAAAAATTCGAATTTAAGTAAAATTTCAATTTTTGCCGGGATTACTATTGGCAAATCATGACTTAATATCCTAGAGATTGATTTTATACCAATTTGAAATATTTTTGCTTAAACGGATTATCCGAAATTTTCCATTAAAATGTATGGATCGACATTTTTACCATGTACTATGGACAAAACTATGGACAAAAGCCTTCAATGCATATCAAAACACAAATTTTCTTTATCGATATTTTTATTCTTGAAACAACCATTAGTTAATTATTTTTGGCCGCTATCGATTATATTTTTTTATTATAAGCCGAAAGCTATAGTAACGCAACCTGCATTATCGACTACTAACTTCGAATGGAAACTTTCAGCTAACTTTACCAGTTTAGAACTCTCACAAACCTAAAATTTAAATTCATTTATTTATTTAGAAATATTTTAATCGGCTTTTGTGATGATTTTTAAAAAACTGGAATGCGATGAAAACAGCATTATCTGATGAACATGTTCATCATGTTGCGACCTTCATATTTCTCGCAATAAACAACCTTCGTAATTTGAAACCTAGATCTAATTTAAAAGTTTGACACAATATTCGTGTTTATTCCACTACATTGTAATGACAGAAGATGAATTTATATAGAGTGGTTCAACTCACAACAAATTTGAAACTAATCGAATGTTGTTTGCAAATACCTCACTCTTTTACAAAAAAAGCCGGAAATTTTTTTAAGACATTTTGACATTCAGTTGTACTATTATACGACATTCAAGTTATGGAGATGTGAAAATAATGGAAATAATAGAAATTCGTAATTTTTTTATAATTTTGTTTTAGTTTTTATTTGCTGATAACATGTGAATTTCCATATATAAACAACAAAACAGATCTTTGCTTTATCAATCTTGTTTTTATCTTCTTCCGTTTTTTTGGGCAGTCAGTAAAATTTTCACAATGGAATAAAGCCATATACCAAGCGTAATCTTATAGATGCAAAAGTCAACGCCTTTGTGGCAGTCCTAAGCGTTATTGAATTTCATTGAAATTTTAATTGAAACATTTTTTATCAAAAGGTTCAATAATTTCAAAGTGCCCAAAAGCATTTCGAAATGCGAAATTTTTTAACCATCGTAGTGATTCCAAAAAAAAAGCGTAGAAGAAAAAGCGCACACGAAATTTCCATTTAGCAAGAAAAATGCACAAGAACAGGAATAAGAATTGGTTTGGTACCTTAGAGGCTGGGACTGCCTAAGAGAGTTAAATTTTGAAAACCACAGTTTCCTGTGGAATTAACTTCACGTAGACAGGTCCAACGACAGTTTAAGTGAAGATGGTTTTGCAGAGTTCTATGACGACGGAAATAATATATGACCAATCTTAATCTCCCGAACAAGAAATTTAAAATAATTCTGTTTCAAAATTCCCAAAACAATTTTAATTCTTGTAAAACAAAAACCTTAGAGACTAGGACTCTTCAAAAATATGTATTTTCTATCAACGTGTTTAGATATTAAAATAGAGAACCCTCCAAACCCGCTAAGCATTCGACATCATTTTTTTTTCATATTTTTTTGTTAAAGTTTGAAGTTATTTTAAATTTTAATTTTGCTGAGAAATGTTGTATTCCAACCTCTTTTATCAACCTTACCTTAAATCGTTAAGAAAATTAAAAGACCCAGTCTAAAATGTAGCTCAGTCTCTAACGGTGTATCCAAATTCTCCAGTTTATGTAGCCTTATCTGTGGCGCATTTTCTTCTCTCCGCTACTCAAAGGA